>VCRD01001432.1:64118-119361 GCA_006783055.1 Trinorchestia longiramus
ATTTGTTTCCCCATGTATATTTAACGTTCACTGCGTGATGTGAATGTTTACGTATACCCGTAGGTACTGCTGTTCTATCATCTATGATACTACGCATAGAAGACCTACCACTTAAGGATTTTATGATAAGGCATTTTTAAAAACCAATGCTGTTACATTTCTTATGTATCAACTTTATTGAAAATATACGTTTTTGTTTGTTGTTTGTTCATTGATTTGCAGGTGTGCCACCGTAATTGTTAGTCCGTAACTTGGATGCACTTTGGTTGATATCCACTACAGGGTGTTTCAGAATTAAGGCAATGAACTTTTTGGTAGGTTTTTGAAAATTCAAGTGCGCAATTTTGATTTTAAGGGTTGAAGCTCAGAGGTGACTAATAAGCAAACGATACAGTGTTGCGTTTATTTAATGTTACCACCGACATTACGAATTACAGCTCTAGGTCTATTTACAAATTCATTGCAAGCGGCACGTATCTGTTTTTGTGGAATTGCTTCCCACTCTTTTTGCAGTTTTGCTTTGAAGGACTTGAGAGAAGTGTGAGGGGTAGCTAAGACCCTTGTCTCCAAAATGGACCTGATAGAAAAGTCGAAGGGATTGAGGTTGGGGCTTCTTGGTGACCATACATCTTTGCTTACGATAGATGGAATGTTCCTCTGAATCTAGGTTTGGGTTACCTTGGAACCAAGTGATGGTGCTGAATTCAGTTGGAGACTCCATGGTGAACCCTGAAAATGTTCTAAAGCCCATGGTAGCAACTTTGATTCCAAAATAGAAGAAATTTACCTTTCTGAGTTCAGTTTGACCCCATAAAACACAAAAACAAGCCGAGATCTTCCTGTGGCTATCACAGCTGCCCAAACCATGACCGACTGTGCATTTTGACGTCTCGTAACAATATTACCTTCGACTGAACTTGAATTTCAACTCGGTCGTTCTGATGGTTCACTACTTAGAATAGAATAGAATAGAATGAGGCTATAGGAATGAACCTTTGGGCCTATTCTTGGGTCGGATAATTACTTCGATAATTATTCGGTTGTTTACCCAAGTCCCATGCCGTATTTCTAGCCGCGTCAACCATGTCGGCAGCGGGATTCGAACCCGGGTCTTTCCGCTCGCGAGCAGATTCGCTCACCAGTCGACCAAGCTGGTTACTGGATGTCATTTTTTTTTGTCTGTGAACACCAAGTTTGGGAACGTGCCTTGAGCTATGTCATTAAGGATGTGACAACTTCTTTTAGCCCTCATTCTCTCACGATGTTCAGGAAACTCATGACATTTCATCATTTTGTAAGGTTTCTTTCCCAGATTCTCCTTCAAAACTCGATACATTTGAGTTTTGCTAAGACCTGCTTCTGCAGCTAGTTTTCGATGGGACCGATGTGGGTTTCGACGCAACTTCTCCCGCGTGTTTTTGAGAAGTGTTTTGGCCTGAACACTTCGTTTCCGGCCTCGTCCTGGTTTATCAGAGGTTGTACCAATCTCCTTAAACTTTTTAACAATTTTCCAAACAGTTGAACGGTTCATTTTAAATTTTTTTGCAATTGATACGTTACTCTCGCTTTCTTTGTGGAGCTTGATAACGATACATTGATCCACTACCATTATAAAAAGTATGAATTTAAAATTTAAACACTTAAAATAGAGAGATTATGTTACAGCTTTCAAAATAATAAAAGATTTAAATAGCCAAACATTAATTTTAAATGATTTATTTAATATGCAAAACTGGTTGCCTTAATGCTGGAACACCATGTAGTTTGAATGGGGAACTGGTGGTAGGACTAAACAGAAACTAATAGCTAAGTTCAAGCCAGTTTTTTTTGCGCTAGCGTCACTACGAACACGCAAAAATACAGTGCCGTACACCGACTGATGGTAGCAGGCAGGGCCGCAAACAATGGCACAAATTGAACTTTTTACTTATTCAAGTCAGAAAAAACGAACGGATCAGAACAATGCTCTACCATCATTCAATTTCAAGCAAAAAGAATTCTCTTATTCATTTTATTCATCGTACGGAGACTTCCAAAAGGCATGGAAGATGATACAAAAGAAGATCGATTCGACACATTTTCCGTCACCCTGGTAGACCTGATGAGCAAAATGAATAAATAATCTACGTACACTGTAACTACACGCTTTGGGTTCACCAAATTAAAGTAATCTATAATGAGACTGCTCTGTAATAAAAGTCCATATAAAGTTGTTGCCGGTGTTTCTTGACAATAAACAGGGAGATACTTCAAGTTGCAGGTGCTTCTTGACAACATTCATTTAAAATGCAGGTGTTTCTTGACAGCACACAGGGTGATACATTCGTGAAATCGATGAGATCGCTTGTACCCAAACTCGATCGCATTGCCAAAGCGGCTTGTTTTTTTATTGAGCTGAGGCAGCTTTGTTTGCTACTTGTAGCATGGCTCTAATGACTGAAGTGTTTAAATTGCGTACAGTCATATGACCCACTAGTAATGCAATAAAAAGTATACAAGTCTGTAGTTCAAGGGAAAGTTATTGCCATAATAATATTGGACTGACACTTGCCCGTGATATTGCCCATGGAGGGCATAAATCTGCCCGTACTTCCAGCGTTCTTCCGCAATGATGAGTCAGATGATGACTCATCAATCATGAGTCTGCAGGACGCCTGCTGTGGAAAACTGAGGAGCCTTCACTGCATCCTCGCTCAACACTTCTCACCCCCGTTCTACACAATCCTCTCACTAGACCCTCTCTAATCACAACCTCTCCTCGGTGGTTTTAGAGTGAAAAGCGGCTTTCACCCGCCCGAGTGCGTCATGAGGGGTGTCGACAACCGGAAAATTCTTGTGGTACAACTATTTTGAAACAGAGGGAGTATCATTTTTACTGAACCTTATGAAAGATTCAATTTGTATTTAAGGAGGTAACAACAAACTAAAAAGTTATTACTGTGATGATGTGCAAATCAAACCATCGAACTGAACATTTAATTGCAGAAATTTGACTGCAAAAACTTCTAGTTACAGAGGTTTCATAAAATATTTCATTAATATCCTCGGTGTTTTATTTTCAGAATTTTTTCTATTCCGGCAAACCGTGAACTGAAGCAAACATGAAGGAAAAGGGCATGAACCCAACTTGTTATACAGGACTGCTTGCGTTGTATCGTAGATACGCTCGTGGGGTATCACTGATACGCTCCGGAAGGACAACGTCGGTAGTTTCATAATTCTTTTAAATATCGCTGTTTTGCTTTTGTTAGGCAGAAATTATACTTCGTGGAACCTATGTACCGAAGTTATCGCATTCTTTGAAGTTTAAATTTTACCTCGAGGGAATGAAAAAGCTGAAAGGGGAGGAAGGATTTTACTCAGGCTAAGTGCAAGTTTAATGGGTAGGGACAGGTTGAATTAAGCCAATTAGAGCCTGTATAGTGAAAATTCTCTAAGGCTTGCCTCTGTTCGATGGTGATTTATTTTTTATAATAGCCTTTATATAGCAGGCAGAATTTAATAGAATGAGATATATTTTTATAATTTGTATTGTTTTCTCGTCGTGTTCGTGAAATTACATAAAATTGCGTTACGCTAGGCATCAGTACCTCTGATGCGTAAAATTACATTTGTGTACTAAAAATAAGTATCGCACATCACTATTCCGTCGCATATTTTAGTCCTGAACTGAAATGAACATCGCCACTTGAGTAGCTCTGGCATTTGCACTCAAAAAGCATAAGTTCCACTCTTGGTTCGTAACTCACGGTGCAGGGGTATTGCGTCATGAAGGTAAGTTTTGAAGCAAAGAAAAATTGCGTCGTCCACGGCCGGTCACCTGGTAGGACCACCTGACAGAAGGGGGAGGGAGGGGAGAAGGTTGCTCCTATCCTTCTGCTCTCTTATCGATTCTGTGCTTACTGCCTGACCTGCAGGCCTGTCTGCAGGGCCGCAAAAATAAATTACTGCAAAAACAGCCTCCCTTCACCCGGTCTGCTTGTCAGTGTAAGCTTTGTTGCAGGTGTCGAGCTTCTGGAATCCTACACAATTGCGCAGGGTGACAAACCTTTGATTTCTTGTCGTACTGGTCTGTGATTGGATGAGAGAAACAGAATTGTGACATCTGCATTCCAATGATTAGAGTTCAGGAATCCTACACAACTTGCTGGCCTCTTATTGGATGAAAGAAACAACTCTAGCGCTCGCTTTGTGATGATGAAAGTTTTGAATTCCTACACAATTTTCTGGTTTCTGATTGAATAAAAGCAATATAATCACGACACCTGCCCTGCTCCATGATGATCGGAGTTCAGTTGGCCAGGTGTCACCAAGCTTTTCGAATTGGTGTTGTGTTGGTTGTGCTTCTTTCATGGCTCTACAGTGCTTGACGTTCGACACCCTGAGTGGCATTCAAGTCAGCAACGGCTTACATATTATACAAGCGGTGCTTGCATCACCACAAACAAGTATGCCTGACTACCTGTAACTAGAGCAACTTTCAGGATGACAGCCATGTGTCATCTTCATCCAGAACGGATCCATGAATGAACTTAATAATGTACCCATCGGCTTGTTCCCGTTGCAACATTCAATTTTATTCTGTTCGTATTGGCTGGTGGTAGTCTTTTAATTACTGACGCCCACGCTGCTGCTACATCATCATGGCCGACTCCATTTGAATGAAATAAATGGTATGGATTTACCAAGATGCAAATTAGCCAGTGCGGTGCAATTAATGTCTCTAGTGTCGTATCGTTAATAAATGAGCCAGTTACCAAGTGTAGAATAGAATATGACAACAGGAACGAGCTATTTGGTCCATTTTTGGGTCATTATCCAAGTCCCATGCCGTCTAATATAAAAGCATCAATCATGCACATGTACCTCACTTACCCACCCTACTATGGCTGGCCCACAGGCTAGTCACCCAACCTCTGAAAATGGTTACCATGATTATGGGTGGCAGTGTTTTGTTGTATCCATGTCCTGAAGAAGCTGTACTGGTGTTCAAAATTGAAATTAGGTGCTTGTAGACGATAGTAAGTGTTAAATCTTCGGTTCAGTAGTAACGCTTGTGTAACAGGTATTGGCTTCGTGCTTGTGTGACAGGTATTAGCTTCGTGCTTGTGTGACAGGTATTGGCATTATAGTTTCTTAAAAATAGGAGAATGCCATTGTTTATCAGCACCAAAATAATAAAATGAAAATAATGGAATTGCTGTATAGTTAGGTGGAGTGTATACAAAATGTTCTTCTTCTTCTTTTCACATCGTTTCATCAGAACTGTCATTTCTGAGTGATAAAATAAATATGTTGTGAAAAAATTGACTTAATGCGACAGATTCGTGACTGAAAATTTTGATTTGTCATGTATGAAGTTACTTATTTCGCGGATATTTTCCGGGATAAACTTGATCAGTTCTATTTTGATTCTATACATTGAAAGCCTGTGTTAATTAGCTCATCATTGAGGTGCCTTCACTTCAACAACACTTACATGGATGAGTTGCACACAACCTACATGGTGGGTTGTACCTCATTCTCGAACACGTTGGATGTACCCCATTCTCGAACACGTGGGATGTACCCCATTCTCGAACACGTGGGATGTACCCCATTCTCGAACACGTGGGATGTACCCCATTCTCGAACACGTGGGATGTACCTCATTCCCAAACACGTGGGATGTACCCCAATCTCGAACACGTGGGATGTACCCATTCTCGAACACGTGGGAGGTACCTCATTCTCAAACACGTGGGTTGTACCCCATTCTTGAACACGTGGGTTGCACCCTATTCTTGAGCATGTATGCTGTGCATCATGCTTGAACACGTGGAATAGTAATTTTGAGTGGAATATGGATGAGAATTTTTTATTTTAAAAGAATTCATTCATTCACTGCACCTCCTCAGGGCCTGCACAACTAAATCCTTGCATTGAACTGAAGGAAATGTCGTTAGTTTGAGTCGCAAACGAGATGTCAGGTCCTAAAACCACTCAGGGCTGTTGATACAAATGGACGTTGCGTCGAGGAACCATCGCACCTTGGGGCTCTGGACGCTTGTTCCCCAAACACGTCCCCTGACTGCACCACCTCGTGCCTTTGGTTCCCTATACATGTCCTCAGACCACCCCACCTCGTGGCTTTGAACGGTTGTTCTCCAAACACATTCCTACTTCGTAGCTTTGAACGCTTGTTCACCAAGCTCGTTCCCAACTCGTGGCTTTAGATGCCCATACTCACCCCCAGACTGTGCCACTCGCTCTCCCGACGCAATGGGCGCTAAACAAAGCAGACAGATAACAAAGGCCTTTCAGCCTCCCCTCAGCTGCGTTCTACGAGGGAAACATGGAGTATGGGTCGTGTTTTTACTGGCGCTCCTGACTATTAACTGATTACCTCGAGCAACCAGCCTGCGTCCGCTAATCAGGGACTCGGAGAAGCCAAACGGGCTTCTGTATCGAGGTTTGGGGTGCTGGGAGGTATTAAAGTGGGGTTGCTGGAAGGTATTCCAGCGAGGTAGCAGGGAAAACATTCCAAATGGCAGAACGTTACTAGGTTTTTCTTACAGCTTTTGTAAAGAAGTTATTTCCATATGAACATTAAGTATTTTCAGCGTGTTGAATTTTATACGGAACACTTTTAACACAGATCAATCGTGTCATTTGCCTGGAATTCACAGTGCAAAAGGAAAGCTCATCGCTTCCCTCAACCATGGAAGCTTGTGGTACAAACTCGGGCCATGTAAAGCAAGTAACTACTTTACCCGTGCACATCTTTCGACGTTTATTGACCTGAAACCCCACCGATAACTTTCTTTGCATTTTAGTTCCTACATTGAAGTTAGGGCCTAAATTCCAAAATTTTTAAACCTAAGAAAATGCTATTTTTACCATGACAAAATTATCTTTCAGTTATCTCGTCTCCGAGATCATGCTACCATTCCGCAGAACAATTTACGCTCTTGTACTATCTGTCTCTAAGGAGTAACTTTTCAACTAGCTTGAGGGATCGACCTTGCTGTCACGTGACTATCAGGGGCTGCAAAGCTCCAACAGTGCAGCTGCAGGAAAAAAAACTACTGATTCGGATTGAAATTTACAATTTATTAAAGTTTTTGCTGTTTATTTCTTTAGCTCATGTATGAAACTCCATCTTGACTCAACGCCTGTGAGCGCAATGTAGAATTGCCACGCAAAAAATGAATACCGTTCAAGATATTTAAATAATTCCTGTTTGGATAGCAGTTCTCTTGTTCTGCATTTTCCTCGCACTAAAACGTGATGTAAAAAACTTTGATTTAGCATCCAAGAACCCTGCTTGCTTCTATAGGAGAGCACTTAACAATTTGGCTATATCGAACTCGACGTTGATAAAAAGTTCTGTTGACTTAAAACAAACGTGGAGTGCGTGCATATGATATTCATGGAATTATACGTTAATTGAATGTTAAAGTTTCTCCATCGATCAGTTTCATGATTTTATATTCTGGTGCTTGATGAATTGCTGCGACTGCGGAGAAACTTTATTGCTGAGCTTTCATTATTGTTCTTGCGTATCAACTTTTCATGTTTCAATTATTACAGTACTAATTCAAACTGATTTTTCATGCTTCCATTATTACTCAAAACCAATAAGTTTTTATGTCTTCTTTATTACTCGTACATGTTACAACATTGAACTCTTTTCTATAACTTGTTTATTTTCCTATAATTTAAAAAAAAACACACACACAATAGTCTTCTGCCAATACATTGTTTTCAGATGGTATAATTTTTCTGTTTTATTTTGACACTTCTGGTAAACGATATTAATGAACAAAACCAGAAATTATGACATGATTGCCTTCGGAAGCACTCAAATCTCCAGAAAATGGAATAATTGAACGATTCCTATCTGGGTGACAGATGTGAGAAAGGATATTAAACACACATTTATTCTAAAGTCATGGAAACAAACGCAATAATGGCAATGGCCTTGCCAAGGTAATCCTGAATTTATCCTGTTGAGATAGGTTACCCAAATTTTAACTGCTAAAATATGTACGTTATTGCAACAGTAGATTTTAAATTAATAAGTGAAATCACTGAATACTTGACTGCAACATTTCCTGAACCTCACTGCGGATTTGACACATTATTTGGCACGATAATTTTAACACTCGTGGATAAAGACTGGATCAGCGAGAGAATTTAATACCCCAAGGCAACACTTCTCAAATAACCTTTTGCAGACTGCAAAATGTTGCATTTTACTAAAGAGTTAAGTACCCCACCAGCACTTCTGTTAACGTAGAAATGCCGGAGTCAGTAGTAACTGCTCTCATACTTTACCAGCATGTTGCTTGCCAGCACTACTTCCAGCACTCCCACACGCAGCACAGCACTCCCACACGCAGCACAGCACTCCCACACGCAGCACAGCATCCCCGCACGCAGCACAGCACTCGCATACGCAGCACAGCACTCCCACACGCAGCACAGCACTCCAACACGCAGCACAGCACCCCCACACGCAGCACAGCACGGTGCTTCTTCCTCAGAGCGAGCGTCAGGCTTGCAGCTCCAGGCCCCATAGTAAGACTGATTTTATTATCTTGGATCAAATGAATCTGAAGAAAGATGCACCCACGCTACAAGAAAAAAATCAAGATTGATAAATGACGGCACTCCTAATAAATGTTACCATACCCACCACACATCGCAAAAGAATAACATGTGATGATCCTTTTCATGATCATAATTACGTACTACGAAAAAATATTTCGCCGATTTAACTTGTGATACATGCATCAAGCATGTATTGATTGTGTTTGGAAAATCCATTTCGAACCAGAAAGCTTTACGTGACATGTTTATCAATCATATAGTGATTGTGCCTGACAAGTCCCTATTTCGTACAAGAAAATATTTTCATCTCATACATCACGAATTTTTGTGCCCCGTTTTTACTCAAACATAAGTGTGTATGCTATCATTATCACTCATATATATTGATTTTATGCCCCTATTATTACTCATTTATATGAGTGTTTATGCCCCGTTATTATGCACCCGTAATGAATGTTTATGCTATCATTATTACTCAAATGTAATGATTTTCACGCGTTCCCTGTGATTGTGGAAGACTTCGCTCAGATTGCAGCTCGGTCAAACAAATGACGGATCTCAAGTTTGTGTCTCCGTCTTACAGCTGGCAGTGAATTCAATGTCTATGTTGGAGCTGAGCTTCATCATAGCATGAAAGCATGACTTAGCACACAGCTATTACATGAACCTATATTCTGTGTAATTTGGTAGCATATACACGTACCTGCACGTGTATCTGACCACATCAGGGCGGTAGACGCAGGTGTGAAGAGAACAGCCAGTAATTTTGCCAATTAAGGAACTTAATAGATCACCTGAGCAGGGTGTGGGGGCATCACCTGATCAGGGTGTGGGGGCATCACCTGATCAGGGTGTGGGGGTATCACCTGATCAGGGTGTGGGGGCATCACCTGTGCGTCGTTCCCAGTTATGTACGACGAATAATGACTTTTCTTTCATAATAATTATGCTACATAATAAAAGTGGTTTTATACATATGAATATTTTTACATATCAGGTTGGTGCAAAAGTTGTTGCCGATTTTGAAGAGAAGAATTCAAAGTTATCTAAATTGATATTATGTCTATTTCTATTGCTGAATTATAATATCATGAGTAATTTAAATCTCTTTCTTTTAGACTATTAAGGAATCATTCATATTTTACTGCATTATTTCCACCTATGTTCAATCCAGCTAAAGAACATATTAGACATGCTTTACTCTACGAGTTTCATAGAGGTTTCAGGGCTAGTGCTGCAGCAGAAAACGTTCAAAGTGCATATGGAAATGATGCTGTGAAGGAGAGATCTTGCAGATTGTGGTTTTCCCGTTTTTGTAAAGGAAATTTCAACTTGAAAGACGAGGTAAGAGGTGGTCGCCCAAAAAAGCTTGATTTGTAGTTGTTGGAAGCCACTGTTACTGAAAATTCGACAGTAACCTCGAGGGAACTGGCTAACCAATTTGATGTAACCCATACAACAGTGATACGCCAACTGAAACAAATGGGAAAGGTTTCAGTATTCGGAAAATGGGTTCCGGCTGAACTGTCTCGTGAGAACCTATGCCTACGTGTTTCTGGTTGCGAGCCCACACACAGCGTGACAGACCAAAGCTCTCCTAGAAGAACTTGATTGAGAGGTCTTACCCCATCCAACATATTCTACCGACCTCGCCCCTTTTAATTATCACTTATTTCGAGGATTACAGAACCATTTAAATGGCCTTAGGTTGACATCACAGGAAGAGATTAAAAATGAGTTAGATTCATATTTCGCCTCAAAACCTAAACAATTTTACAAACGAGGCATATATAAACTCGTTGAGAAATGGAATCAGGTCATAGAAGCCCAACGATGTTATTGTTATTAATAAATTCTTCAAAAATAATTATTTTTTTCATTCTCAAAATTGAACTTACAAATCGGTAAAAATTTTTGCACCAACCTGATGCATTCATTTAAACGTAGACTTTGCATTACACCCTGTGGGGAAGATGGGCGAAAATTCACCTTTTTGAAATTTAGAATCCTAAAAATTTAATTATCTGACGAGTATATGCGTATAAATTTTTTTATTAAACATTACCTTTTTATATTTTCAGCCATTGTTTTTTAAGCTTTTTTTGGCGGCTACCAAGGGCATTTTTTATTTATTAGCCTTTATTTAATATGGATCTACTTCAGTAAGCTTCATACTTGTGTGTTTCAGCAAGCTCTGCACGTGTGTGATCGCGAACTTATATTAGGCGCTCTCTGGAAACAAGCAGCTTCCAATTATTAAATAAATTTAGCGACAAGCGAAGTGATTTAAAAATTAAATCTATTGAAGTATAACTTTCTACTTACTTTTCAAATACGGATTAAAAAATACCAGGAACACCGACCTGTTATAAATTGGTGCAATTCATGCACGTTTTCTCGCAGTACACAATTGATGAAATAGTTTGTGCTACGTCGAGTGCATCATGATTGACAATACACAACTGAAAGCGAGATGTTGTGTTGCGACCCTGTAGTGCAGGGATGTTGGTAGTTAGCGTGAAGTAGATATTCAGCTCAGCAGTGAGTGAGGTGAGTAGATATTCAGCTCAGTAGTGAGAGAGGTGAGTAGATATTCAGCTCAGCAGTGAGTGAGGTGAGTAGATATTCAGCTCAGTAGTGAGAGAGGTGAGTAGATGTTCAGCTCAGCAGTGAGTGAGGTGAGTAGATGTTCAGCTCAGTAGTGAGAGAGGTGAGTAGATATTCAGCTCAGTAGTGAGAGAGGTGAGTAGATATTCAGCTCAGCAGTGAGTGAGGTGAGTAGATGTTCAGCTCAGTAGTGAGAGAGGTTAGTAGATATTCAGCTCAGTAGTGAGAGAGGTGAGTAGATATTCAGCTGAGTAGTGAGTGAGGTGAGTAGATGTTCAGCTGAGTAGTGAGTGAGGTGAGTAGATGTTCAGCTGAGTAGTGAGAGAGGTGAGTAGATGTTCAGCTCAGTAGTGATTGAACTGTGTAGATTGTAAATTATCAGCTAGGTAAATAGTGAGCTGAGTAGATGCTCAGCTCAGCAGTAAGTGAATTGAGTACATATTCTGCTGAGTAGTGAGTCAGCTGGACTGACATTCAGCTCAGTAGCGTCAGGCACAAGCTGGACTCCAGATTCCTAAATGCGTGAATTAGGAAGAAATTTTCTTGCGGAGGTCGTTAGGAGAGACGGCTCTGCGGTGCCATGAATACAGAGTCCGAATACTAAGTCTAGGTGTCGCCCCTCTGTGGGCCTCGTCCTGGCAGGAGAAATCGATCCTGACCTTCACGAGGGGAGACAGGCGCCTCGAGCCTTTCCCTCGTGTGAGACCTGACAGGCGGGGACGGTGTTGACGTGTGAGACCTGACAGGGGGGGACGGTGCTGACGTGTGAGACCTGACAGGCGGGGACGGTGTTGACGCGTGAGACCTGACAGGCGGGGACGGTGTTGACGTGTGAGACGCTCGGAGGGAGACAGTAGCCGAGTCTCACAAGGGCGAGTACATTGTCTCACGAGTACTGCGAGAGGACAAGTCCAATAGCATCAAAGCTTTGATGTATGATATTTACCCATTCCGGTAGTGTACAGATTAACTGAAATAGGATTAAAGCTATGATGTGTTTACCAGTGCATATAAAGTATGGCCCAGTTGCAGACAGGCTGAGAAAGTTACGAAGTTTTTGCCAGAGAAGAGGGCTACTGTTGTACAGACTTCATTCAAGTGTTGTACTTTGATTCGCTCGGTCGAATTGAAGGTACGAAAACTCCAATATTTACTTTGACAAAACTTGGGCTGCTTACTGTATGAAGTACAAATGGGAATTAAGGAGGGAGATTCAGGTAGGCTCAGGAAACTCATACTATGTTGAATGACACTGAGGTAAAATTACCCCACTTCTCTTACATGTAGGTACAACTTTGTGAATCGACTAAAGTAGGGAAGCGGAAGTTTGTAAACAGGTTCTCGGGAAAATACAAACAAGGACGCAACAAATGTTGCAAAAGGGAAAAGCATGCGAATAAAAGATAATGAAAAGTAGTTATAATAGTTTCATTATATGAATAAGTTATATTTCAAGAAATAATTTATTTGGAATTGTTATTTAGGTCAGGTTATGGAATGCAATTG
This sequence comes from Trinorchestia longiramus, assembly GCA_006783055.1. Taxonomy (NCBI): domain Eukaryota; kingdom Metazoa; phylum Arthropoda; class Malacostraca; order Amphipoda; family Talitridae; genus Trinorchestia; species Trinorchestia longiramus. The sequence continues at coordinate 76,827 of VCRD01001432.1, forward strand.
GACAAGGCCAGCAAGGTATTTAACAGTTCATTTCAGTTGTTATGTTTGGGTATCCAACTATTGCTATAGTTACGCTATCTAACCAATTATTTGACTGAATTTTTAATACTACATCCCTTTTAGTCTAGCTGATTGTCTTTTGCTGATTGTCTAGTTTTGATAGTTGCTAGATGATTGTCTGCTGCTAATTTGTCTGTAGATGATAAGTTCATACGACAATTAAATGTTTGGTCCGCGCGGCGTCGCGGCAACTACAGCTGCACTGTACTCTATAGTCGTCGTCGTAACACAAATTAGGCCTATCTTCACAATAGGCCTACCTTCACAATAGTCCTACCTTCACAATAGGCATACCTTCACAATAGGCATACCTTCACAATAGGCCTACCTTCACAATAGTCCTACCCTGACAATAGGCATACCTTCACAATAGGCCTACCTTCACAATAGGCCTACCTTTACAATAGTCCTACCCTGACAATAGGCATACCTTCACAATAGGCATACCTTCACAATAGGCCTACCTTCACAATAGGCCTACCTTCACAATAGGCCTACCTTTACAATAGGCCTACCTTCACAATAGGCATACCTTCACAATAGGCCTACCTTCACAATAGGCCTACCTTCACAATAGGCCTACCTTCACAATAGGCCTACCTTTACAATAGGCATACCTTCACAATAGGCCTACCTTCACAATAGGCTTACCTTCACAATAGGCCTACCTTTACAATAGGCTTACCTTTACAATAGGCTTACCTTTACAATGGGCCTACACTCACAATAGTCTTATCCTCACAATAGTCTTATCCTAACAATAGTCTTATTCTCACAATAGTCTTATTCTGACAATAGGCCTGCCCTCACAATAGGCCTACCCTTACAATAGGCCTACCTTCACAATAGTTTACCCTCACAATAGTTTTACCCCCACAATAGGCTTTCCCACACAGAATGCTTACCCTCACAGTAGGCTTCACATTGCCTTCTATTGTGGTCAACATGACCGTGGGAACATGGTCATGGGAACATGACCGTGGGAACATGACTGTGGGAACATGACCGTGGGAACATGGTTGTAGGAACATGGTCGTGAGAACATGACCGTGGGTACATGACCGTGGGAACATGGTTGTAGGAACGTGGTCGTGAGAACATGACCGTGGAAACATGGCCGTGGGAATATGACGATGGGAACTTGGTCGTGGGAATATGACTGCTTGCATCAGCTGGTGTACATGTACATGATGGTCAGAATTGCTTCAGAGATGCGCAATATATGACGCAAGTGACAGCGTTATTGTCTCATCGGACAAGCATTCATGAGTTTAGCTGAGTGACGTCGTGTTCATTGTAGTGAATTTGTTGGAAGACGGAAGTGAATGAAGGACCTGCCCAGTGTGTGTGTTGGGTCATGCTTGGAATGAGGGACCTGCCCAGGGTGTGTATTGGGTCATGCTTGGAATTAAAACACTAGGAATTACTAGCGACAGCAACTACCAACAAATGTATTTTTCAAACTTAAATGGTGTATACACACGTGAGTGCTCGTGAACAACACATGTACACGTACAGGCATACACACGTCTACATGCACGCATACTCAAGCATGAATGCATACACACACGTGAAAGTATTCATACACGTGAACGCAAGAGCTCGTACACACATGCACACCTACACATGCGTGTCCCAACAGAAATTTGTCCAGCTAAATATTAAATTTGAAGGAGCGATCAATAGTACGGTAATAAATGAACTCTTACAGCGGCCGTGTGCGTGGCAATCACGACTGAGCGATTGTGTGGTCAACAGTCAGTGTTGAAAAGACAGCTTACTTTCCTGAATATAATTTATTGACATGAAAAATAAAAACGAGCATCGGTATAATGCTCATTTCTACTAGCAGATTTTTATTGTTTTCAATATTAAAATTATTTTACGTGGAATATGTTTCATATTGTAGAAGTAATTTCATTATTTTAAAGTGTTGCTCGTACCTAGAAGTCGAAATTAAAATGTCTTTATGCTGAACTGTAATGGAAGTAATCGAGTTAAAGCAGTGGTTGGGCGGCGCTTGCTGGTCTTCGACGATGATTTAACAAATAAAAATATGAAATAAACAGCAAAAAAACACGGTTCATGTATAAGACCTAACATCTTAAATTTTTGATGATCATGGTTACTAGTCAGTGCGAACCATGAACGTTGGTACAGGTAGTACCAATGGGATTATCAATTTGTGGATACTGGGTGTAGAAACCGTTGAGTAGAAACATGACTGCAAGTTTGGTCAAGCAGGAATATTTGGTTCAATCATTTGTGATGATTTATGCAGGTATAAGTTCACCAATTATGCTTGCAGTACTGAAATCATTTGTTGCTCCAGCTCCCCAACATTATGAGGTGAAAGTTTAGATTTATTTTCTGGCGCAAATCGAGAAATATACAGGACATAACGTTTACGTGCAGAGTATTGCATTTACGTCACAGCAAATTATTTACGTACACATTACTGCATTTGCGAACAAGGTATTATGTTTACGTCAGGGCGTTGTAATATTTACGAACGTGAAATTTTAGCTATGACTATCGTGCATAGGCCGCACTGCGTGAGTCTTGAGGAGTGTAAAATGGGCACGTCAACTCGGCCGTACTTGCTTCATTGATCGAGTGAGGGAGTGAACTGCCACTCCACCTGTACCACCTGCACCTATCCTGCAGCACCTGCACCTCACCTGCACCACCTGCACCTCTCCTGCACCATCTGCACCTCTCCTGCACCACCTGCACCTCTCCTGCACCACCTGCACCTCTCCTGCACCATCTGCACCTCTCTTGTACCACCTGCACTTCTCTTGCTCCACCTGCCTCTCTATTTCACTCTTTATGCTTATCCTGCATCACTTACACTTCTTTTACACCACTTGCGCCTCTTCTGCATCACCTGCGTTCCTTTTGCGCCACCTGCTTTTCTCCTGCGCCACTTGCCCCTCTTTTGCACCATTCGTCTCTCTTCTGCTCTACTTGTACCTGTTCTGCACCGCCACCAGTACCTTCAGGTGTATTTGTTTCCCGTATCCATCAGGTAACGCAGACGCATATCACCATAGATCTCGTGCATCTCGTATCCTTTAGTTGACATACCTACGTACATCCACGCCCACAATCCTCCGTATCACTTTCCTCTAATTTCAATGAACCCAACCCTTCTTACACGTACTTATAGGCTATTACACATTGAAAATTCTCACTAGCAGAACGCGCCCATGGGAGGACGTGAGAACAGTAGCATGATACTCTCACAGTCGGGCAGTTTTAATTAGAACTGGTTTGTCAAGTTAAACCACTGCCAGTTTCTCTCCAAAGTTTTACACGTGCTAGCTGAAATATCTTCTCAATTTTCCAGCAACAATCTGGGTAACCAGTCTTTTTTGACTAATTGTTTACAATTTAATGCGCATTAGTCATGAAAGTTTCATATTCCGTAAGCCACGCACAGTACATTTATTAAAAATATTTGATCATAGTATATCTAATGTATATTGCACGACACCAGCTTGGTCGACTGGTGAGCGAATCTGCTTGCGAGCAGGAAGACCCGGGTTCGAATCCCGCTGCCGACATGGTTGACGCGGCTAGAAATACGGCATGGGACTTGGGTAAACAACCGAATAATTATCGAAGTAATTATCCGACCCAAGAATGGGCCAGAAGGTTCGTTCCTATAGCCTCATTCTATTCTATTCTATTCTATTCTATTCTGTATTGTGTTTGATTTGTTGTAGCTTCCATCTGTAGTCCAGTCTGATAAGCAGTTGCGAAACATGTCACATATTACCTTTCAAAGTCGTAATTTACAATTATAACTGTAGGTAATAATTGTAGTTGCAATTGATAATTATGGTTGTGTTCAATAATTATATTGCAATTAATAATTATAGTTGTAATCACTAATTATAGTTGTCAGTAATAGTTGTAGTTTTAATTAACAACTGTAGTCGTAAATAATAACTCTAGTTGTAGTTAATAATTATGGGTTTAATAAATAATTATAGTTGTGATCAATAAATATGAACAAATGCTATAAGTGAAGTACTCTGATGTCTCTGAAGTACTCTGGTGTCTCTGAAGTACTCTGGTGTCTCTGAAGTACTCTGGTGTCTCTGAAGTACTCTGGTGTCTCTGAAGTACTCTGGTGTCTGTCTCTGAAGTACTCTGACATCTCAACACTAAGAAGACATTCTTGGTGTAGTTTGAACAGAAAGTTCTTGTCAGTAATGTGCACTCTGAGTCAACAAAAATTGGTCATTGAAGATATTGTGGTCTACGTAGGCTGCTATTATGCTTGATGATGCATCTCTTGTGACTTGCATGGCTACTCAAACATGTACCTGTCTTCCATCAGTGTCGGGCTTCTGCACTAGGTTGTTTAATACATCAAATACAAATGGTGGTGTAAATGAAGTAGCACGCACCATGAATTTAATAAGATAAGTATACAGGAAGCAGCTTAAGCCTAAGCTTCACCAGTGCTCAAAATATTTCAGAAATATTGGCATATTTTGTTGAACTATTGAGGTCACCATGCGTGTACGTCCAGTGAAAAGTAATGGGTGTCGCCGGCAGCTGTAGTTTCAACTGTGAAATTAAGCGTCGAGAACTCATACAAGCAGAACTCGTGCGAGCAGAATTCCTGCGAGCAGAACTCACACGAGCAGAACTCATGCTAGCAGAACTCATACAAGCAGAAATCGTACGAGCAGAATTCCTACGAGCAGAACTCACAGGAGCAGAACTCATGCTAGCAGAACTCATACAAGCAGAACTCATGCTAGCAGAACTCATACGAATAGAACTCATGTAAGCAGAAGTCATGAAAGCAGAACTCATACGAGCAGAACTTACTTTCGTAACACGTGCACCCGCGACATGTGTACATGCAACACGTACACACATAATACGTACACGTGCAAAACGTACACACACAATATATATATATATATATATATATATATATATATATATATATATATATATACACGCAACACGTACACACGCAACACTTGCACACGTAACACGTACACACATAATACGTACACGTGCAAAACGTACACACACAACACGTATACGCACAATATATATACACGCAACACGTACTAAAAACATTACAAAGCTTTCATGAAGTTTCTATGCATTTTTTGTATTAAGAAATTGGTTCTTACATTGTATCGACGAGCCAAGTGTTAGCATAAATATTTTAGAATTATTTTCCTATGTTTTTATTTAAAAGTATAAAGAAATATCAATTGATGAGGAACGGCGATTTGAGCTGTAGCTTCCCATTTGTGTGCCGGCACTGACAAAAAAAATTAAACGATTAACCCAATGCATCAACACGATGTTCCGCTGTCAAAACTAGACAATCTACCAGAAAAACGTTCTATGAATAAAAATACACAACCAAAGTCCACAAAAAAGCAGAATGTGCTGCTCATACAGGGTGCGGCAACACAACTTCTTTTTTTCAAAGCAAAACGCTCTGAAAGAAGAAAGTTAGGTTGCCGCACCCTGTATTTACATCGTCTGCATTGGAGACGACAACAAGGTTCGGGTTTTGTGTAGACGTGGTTTTTGTTGTATGTGAAGCTTGTTTTATTACCTGCATGGGGCATGAGAAGCAGGCAGGTCGATGCGACTCCAACATCTAAGTCAATATTGCATGCCAGTGTCTTGTGTGGTGCAAGAGACGCTCTGTCATGCTACGGCTATATCACTTATTAAGATCCCTTTGTACTGAGTGTTTCTGGGTCACCATGTTAGATCTGATTTTAATTGGTCATTCAATTAAGTTTTTGAATCATTTTTTGGACCTTGTTTGCGACGGACCACAACTAAATACTTTGACCAAGGCAGGAATCCAGTGGATTGTTTTTGTCGCGTTTTGGTCACGTCTTGGTCACGTCTTAGTCTTCAGCTGGAAATCAATTGACCTGATTGACAGCTGACACCTCAGTAGGTATTATGCGCTGATGGAGGACGTCAACTTCTATGACTCTTTATTTATTCATTATATTTCTTTATTTATTCATCATATTTCTTTATTTATTCATCTTATTTATTTATTCATTCATCATATTTATTTATTTATTTATTTATTCATCATATATATTATTTATTTTCGATATGTATATATATATTTATTCAGCATAATTATTTATTTACTCTTCATATTTCCTCAAGATTTTGATATGTTGTTATTCCTATTTACTTAGTTGAATTATAATTTCTTTTAATTTGAATTTGTTCTTCATGTTTGAATCAAAATTCCTCTTGACTTCACTATTATAAACACAATTACCGGCAAAAATTAAGTGGGGGGAATCTGGAGGTGATTGTATACAAAGATTGCTTAAGATTGCTAGTTGTTTAGTAATCTAGAGATGCTAACTTAAATGCTAAGTAAGTCAGGTATTTTAGTCGTTTTATGAATAAGCTTCTTTTGCTTTGAATTACTGTCACCAGCCTTAAAATTTTCTCTGCGGTGCGCATTAAGTAAAAGTTATTTTTATTCTATAAAATTTTAAAACAAACTCATGAGTACAATCGATCATTCGTTCCTCATGAGTTTTGATCTTCTCCCAAAACTTCTAAGTCGTTTGAACTCATGCTTTGGAAATCAAATAAAATTTATCATCATGCAGTACAGCATCACACACAGTATCACACAGTACATCATCACCCAGCGCAGCATCATTTAGTATAGTATAAAGTTACGGTACATTGGATCAGCTTCTCATTGATTCTCCCTTACATCAAGAGAATAGGAATGATAATCTCGGGAATGACCGTTCTTGCTCAAGTGCTGTTTTTCTTTCAATGTTTCAAAGTTTCCTAGAAAATTTTTGACTCCTCAAGGAAAGTAAAATCTTAGCTAGAATCACAGAAGCGTATGGATATTAATTACAGCAATCACAGTTTGCAGTAGATGCAACTATAATCTAGTTTATAGAAAATAGTTTATTTCCGTTAGATGAAAGCGATTCTATACGAACTATGCGTCTTGAAATGAGATTGAAACTTTCGTATGCTGCTCGTAATTTTCTACCATTAGCATGAAACAAATGCAAGCTTTTTCGGGTTACGGTAAAGACACAACGAAAGCCCTGAATAAATTTGAAAAAATCACATTTCTCCGCAAGCGCGATGCATAATTTATGCATTTGAGAGCGAATTGTGTTGTGCACACTTAGCTAGCACTTGCTGAGCATTTGGTGAACACTTGATGAACACTTGATGAACACTTGATGAATACTTGATGAACACTTGATAATCATTTGATGAACACTTGATGAATTGATGAATACTTGGTGAACACTCGGCTAAAACGTACACGAACAACCACCATTTAATGTACTATTTCACGCTATTGATTTACGCGAGTTGACCTCGTGAGCTAGCAGGGCTGTTTGTTGTAACGTGTACAAGATGTACTTAACGTGTACGCACTGGAATTGACGAATGAACTGAAAACGGAAAAATTTACCCTGCACGATATTAATGCATGAGTTTTTATCAAATATGCTTGTATAATCGGCTCAAGCCATTCTTTTTATTGGTTACACTATCCAATCGAAGAGACATAGTCTCCTTTGAAACCAGAAAATAAAATTGAAACCATGCATCAAATATTGCTTGTGCTGTTTCAAACATCACGAATTTTATCACAATGTCCGATAAAGAAAAATTTTTCTTGCCCCTACCCTTTAATGCTTGCAGTTTTACACTTCAACGCGACGTGAAGTACATGGTCTAATACAATTTCTTTCGCTAAATAACCGATGAGCGAGGCTGTCGATTACAAAAGAATAATGACCCCTCACTAACTGGGTTGTTTATTTATTTGCCTCTAGCTGGTCCTGCTTTTGGGTTACGTATGATTTTTCTTTCCAAAATCTGATGAAAAGGAAAGGGAGGACGTGACGTCACAATGCGTACAGACTAACATTCGATTTTCGTACAAATTTTAACATCATCTTCATAAAACAATTCTGCTATTGTCTGCTGCATAGTGTAGTGCAAGTGTTTTTGTGGTTTGTATTATGACATTTCGCATGGATAAATCCTACAAAAGCGTCGTTAAAACTGAAACTCTAACCAACCCAACTGATAGCATCTTACTATTCCATTCCCTTGGGGTTTTTTCTGCTGCATTCCCTAACGAATTCTCTTCCTCGGCGGGTACTTCTAGGAGACTTAGGTTGCCTGTAGCTACCAACGGCTAACGCCCGTTCGAATCATTACAACCTTCACAACAGTAGTAGTTTTCCTAAAATTATAGCATATATGTTTCTACTTCTATAACACATTTAGTTCAGGAAAAAGAAGAACCATCGTACACATAACCTACGCATAATATACACGGCATAGCAACACTTGGTGCTTTCAGTGTGCAGCTAATGTGTACATTATGAACCCATAATTATAATAAGAACAAACCAAGCTTGCATGCACTTGAGAAACGAGTGCTCAGCAATTTCTTAATCAATACGAAAAAGAAAAAAGCTCGCTAGTTTCTGTCTTCCTAACATGAAATTATAGAAGCGTCGTGTTTTTCATCGTGCGGTTGTGAATCAGTGGAAATTATGACTGGCCAGGCACAAGTGATGCGTGCCGTGAGCTCGCTTCAGGACAGGAGACTGGATCATAATTTACCAGCCCGCACAGAAAGCTTGATCATGTGTGCAATCCAAACCTTTACACTGGAGAGTAAATCAAAATGCCAGTCCAGTTATTTATTCGTAAAGCATGACTGAAGCAAAGCTTACTCTACTGAAGCTTTGCAACGCACATCACAGTAGGGTACATACGTACCTAAACTGATCTTGCTTCCAAAACCTTCTTGTAATTCATGTTTGCTGCATCCAGTTACCTACTTCGAATGATGTGTAGCATCTGCATGAAAAACATCGCAAAAGGTTTCTGAGTGAAAAAAATTAGGCTTGTATTAAAATTGTGTACAGATTCTGAATATATATTTTGACATATGTTAGATTCAATCGCAGAGTATGAAATTTGGCAGCGTTTTACATTTTGAAGAAAACAAAATTTTATGGAGCATTGTAGTTCAAGCAGAAGTTCACGTTCTTCAAAATTGAGGGGTACAAATTGTCAATAGAACTTGCAGGGATATCTGGGCAGCATTTGTGTTATCTTAACAATATGTGTGTGTTATCTTGGCAACATCTGTGTAATCTTGGTAACATCTGTGTCATCTTGGTAACATCTGTGTCATCTTGGTAACATCTGTGTCATCTTGGTAACATCTGTGTCATCTTGGTAACATCTGTGTCATCTTGGTAACATCTGTGTCATCTTGGTAACATCTGTGTCATCTTGGTAACATCTGTGTCATCTTGGTGATGTCTGCATACAAAGGACACAGAAATGTATATTTGCTGCAAAGTTCAAGCGACGTGCTGTTTCACGTCAGCCGTGAAAATAAAGCATCCTATAAACTCAAATGTAATTAATTATTTCTAGGAAGCCTGCAGCATTTTCACTTCGGTGCCACAGCGCAATTCTACAGGTCACATTTCTGTTGCCAAGGTTTAGACATTTACAATCAAATCTGTTGGAAAGAAGAGGGGACATGAATATGTTGAATTACTCCTCGGATATGTTACTCCACGGATGAGTTAGCATTATTTGTTATTCTTAAACTTATATTATTTGGAGATGAAGAGATAAGCAGAATCAGAGGGACAAAGAGACGATAACCGGATTGACAAAGTAATATGTAGAATCAGACAGGGAAAGAGAATTAGACAGACAGCTAGACAACAGATAAGAGGAGTGACAAGCAGAAGCAGATTAGTAGATGGACTGAGTGTTTTTATTCCCTAATATTAAATATGTCACTTTTCCGGTCTCAATAGGAATATCATTGAGAAAAACTCGCTGTATGTGAAAACCTTTACATCATCGAAGAGTCTCCTGCGATCAGCTTTCAAAGCTTGGGATGGAAGTGTCTGTATTTTTCAATATTGATGAGTTATGCATTCCTCCTGAGCGAGTGTCAGTCGTGCCTGCCTCCTAAATACTTCAGACCTCAGTAAATACTTAAAATCTCAGCGTTGCCTCCTAAATACTTCAGGCCTCAATAAATACTTGAAACCTCAGTAAATAGTTAAGACCTCAGCATTGCTAAACTTGAGGGAAAATTACGGCTTGATAGAAATAAAACTCATATCTAGTAAAGTTTAAACCTTTTTCTCTAAATGCAGGTACAGAGTGTAGAGTATGCTGGTGTCCTGACGTTATTGATGTTGTTTTAAGCAAAATTAACGCTGTACAAGGGCTTCGATACTCCCATTTTGTCTCGGAACAAAAAATGTGAACTTCTTTTATATCTTCTATGTACTTGAAGCGAAATTTACCTTATTAATTTATAATGGAGCGAAAATTTATGTCAGTATTTGTAGAACTTTGAAGTTAACCTTCTTCGGCCTTCATAACGTTACATATGTCAGGCTTTTGGTTTTACAAATATAATACATTGATAAGAATATGAATTCCAAAAAGTTCATAAAATACGAATACCAGGAACTTAACGGGAATATGAATTCCAAATGCAGATAAAATTTAAATTTCAAAATGCGCTAGGAATATTAATACTAATGAATTAAAAGTACTGTCCGTAACTGTTGCAGCGTAGCCCTCCATGACTGCTGCAGTGTAGCATTCCATGACTGTTGCAGTGTAGCATTCCGTAATGTTAGTGTAGCATTCTGTGACTGTTGCAGTGTAGCACTCCGTGATTGCTGCAGTGTAGCATTCCATGACTGTTGCAATGTAGCATTCCGTAATGTTAGTGTAGCATTCCGTGACTGTTGTAATGTAGCATTCCGTAATGTTAGTGTAGCATTCCATGACTGTTGCAATGTAGCATTCCGTAATGTTAGTGTAGCATTCCGTGACTGTTGCAGTGTAGCACTCCGTAATGTTAGTGAAGCACTCTGTGACTGTTGCAGTGTAGCACTCCGTAATGTTAGTGAAGCACTCCATGACTGTTGCAGTATAGCATTCCGTAATGTTAGTGTAGCACTCCATGACTGTTGCAGTGTAGCATTCCATGACTGTTGCAGTGTAGCATTCTATAATGTTAGTGTAGCACTCCATGACTGTTACAGTGTAGCATTCCATGTCGACTAAAGTGTAGCACTCTGTGTCTTAGTAAGTCTTCAATACTTTTCTGCACATTATTCATGACAGGCCTCAGAGCTTGACAAGCGCGAACGTTTGTACTCTAATGCTCAGAGATTATTGTTAAGTACTTGAGCTTCAAAGCTCTTCAGTCAAAAAATTACCGAACACTTCAAAGGATAAACAAGTTTAAAAAGCGGCAAAAATACTGGGTAGTAATACATGTCAGTCGTTTCTGTGGATGCACGAGGAGACATAACTGGACAATATGTAAGTTCAGACATCGCGAAATTTTAAATTCTCCAGACAAATACAGCAGCAAAGAACCTCTCCCATTAATTGAGCTCTGTTCTATTTTACGCTTGGGGCTCATGTGCAGCATGCAGACAGAAAAATAACTTATAGGCCGATTAATGTAGTCTATTTTTTATGAGGAAGATTATGTAGTAATTGAGATGAGTGATCATTTAATTAACAGGGGAGTGTGAAGAATGACTCAATTTATGAGCTTCTTAACCACTACTTGTGATTTCTCCTCTCCCCCGAGACTTCGAGATTTACTTACAGCCCTGAAATTAAGATTTATTGTCACAGCTTTGAGACATTGAGATTTGTTGCTTCAGTCTTAAGACTTACGATTTTGAGATTGAGTTCTTATATTACAGCTCGGCTTCTTGTTTAAAGCACTGAGAAAATATTTGGTTCATTTCGATAAATTCTGAAGGTTTTTCTTTTTTTTTAAGTCGTGATTGAGAAATAAGAAGTTCGTGTGACGAGTCATCACTGCCTTCACAAATACTGTTCTATTTCAACTGAAAATATGCCATTATAATTAAATTTATATTTCTAAATTAATACATGAATGAGTTTCAAGTATACAACTTAAGGAAATATAATACATTAACTTTGACTTATAAAGTATTGACTTCTAAAGATTTTAAAGCGTGAGTCAAACTCGTCAATAAGTTCTTTGTTCAAGAAGTTTTAGTTGCCGAGAACATGTGTCTTCGACGTGTTGTTTAGAGCTGCATGTCCCATGTATGTTTATTATTGTAAACCACTTATTATAAGTTGTGAATGAATAATTGTTTATATATACAACAGTCTTTGTTGTATTCCTAATAACATTTATTGTATACATATAACTAATTTTCGGTGGGGTATTTTTGCAGAATTTCAAATTTCATATTAGAAAATCCCTTTTGAGGAACAGTTGAAGTGCTGTGTCTTCGCTGCCTGCTGGAAACCAGACTGTTGTTATGGTGGCTGTTTTTGTTGAATTATTATTGTTTTATTAACAATGTTATCAATTATGCGAGAGTAAGTATTCATTACTTCACCGTTATAAATGGGTGTTTTAAATGCTATGCGATCAGCAGATTTCTACAAATTTGATATTAGTGAAATTTTAATGTTGGAATGAATAGAAAGGAAGTTTAGTGCTGCTCTAATGGAAATGAAGGGGAACAAGAAATAGCCACTAAATGACGACACGAATGAAAAAAAGTGAAAACAATGGACTTTAAAATTGACCTTCTTTATTGCCAAATTTACCCGTGCATGCGTTATGAATCAACGACGTTCAACAACTATAGCCCATCGATATATTATAGCACATGCAAGTAACTATAAAAATATTCGAACAAAATATTTTGCTATTCTTGCTCGGTTCACTAAGCCACGTTCATAAAAATTTGCTATCGGAAGCCCCAGCTCGAATACTGCAAGCTGAACCCCAACTTCCAAGCCTTAGAAGCCTTTAGTGTTGTTGCTCCTGCCTTAATATTCGTCATTTCCAGCTGTAATATTCGTCACCTCCTGTTGGAATATTCGTTACCTCCTGTTGTAATATTCGTCATCTCGTGCAGTAATATTTCTCACCTCCTGCCGTAAAATTCGTTACCTCATGCAGTAATATTTGTCACCTCCTGCCGTAATATTTGTCCCCTTCTGCTGTAACATTCGTCACCTCCTGCAGTAATATTCGTCAACCCCTACTGTAATATTCATCACCTGCTGCCGTAATATTCGTCACCTCCTGCCGTAACCGAGGCCAAGAATAGCCTTGCAAGGCCGTTAAATAGCAGGGAACATCAAGAAAATTACCTCCTGTTTAACATTCGTAGCGTTCAAAGGCCTGGTCCAGCAACTGGACTGTGAGGTGCTACGTGTGCATAATTTGCCGAGGGTAGCAAACCTTCAGTTTTGTAAAGTCTATTCATGGTCACGATTGTCCAACTTATTGAATCCTTTGAAGGTAATTACGATTGTAGAGCTCTTTGAAGGAGATATCGTTAAGCCCTTTGAAGGTGATTGCGATTGTTGATTTTATTCAACCTTCTGAAGGTCTTTGCGATTGTAAACCTTATGGAACCTTCTGAAGGTGATTGCAATTGTATTTCTAGTTAATGAATGTTTTTGCGAGTTAAATCCTTCAAGGGAAATTATTTCAAGCCGGAAAAACTTTTCACACGCGACCATGCATTGAATTGTCGTTTATTGACAGAATGATAAAATATATTTAGCTCGAGAATACAAGTACTCATGACACACTTGTAATTCAATTGATCAATATAATATTGACAGAATGACATGTACATTATTTTTGTATTTTGTTTATGTTTGACATAAACTGAGTTCTCCCCGCACAAATTATTTAGATTTTTAGTTGAATGTTCGTGCTGTGATCTATGAAAACACTGGGATACTTCTTGACTTATTTATGTCATGTTGTGTTCAAAATATCAGACAAAACAACAAAAGGAAGAGAAAGAAAAGAAAAAAGCCTAATACACAGTTTGTTTTTTAGACATTTGGCCATTTTTACTAGTCGCTTTTTTGCAGATTTCACTGGTGTTAAGAAGTGTGTTAATATTCCATGCTTGATATATATTGATATATTCAAAAGATATGCATATTTATGTTTCTTCTGCAGGACGAAGTGTTCTAGTTTGAAATTTCAGTGGACTTTAGTTTGGAGATCAGTGATGTTTTATCTCTCAAAGTAATGCGTTTCAATGTTTATTAGGTTAATGAATTGAAATGGATATAAAACGAAAAATAAATATTAATTTAGCGAAACAAATCGCAAACATACAAAAACAAGTAAAAAATCACACTTTATCTTGCTCAAATAAAATTTTCCAAGTCAAGACACTTAGTTCAAGATTTCAATGGTTTAAGACAAAAAAATGTTAGTAACTTTTCATCATTGTTTAAGTTTTTGATATCATTTGATTTTCATCATTGATATTAAGAAACAAGTAACAACCAAGAGAGTAGGAAGCTATCGTACGATCACGTGAGCGTAACCTCATACCGTACACCGCTCAAGGAGGATCGTAAATCGACTTACGACCTACAGTGTACGACAACTGCCCTGTACCGGAACTTTACGACTTAAGCTAAGTACCTTCCAGTCATGCAAAATGATTTTGTACGAATAAAAATGCATTGCATTCTCCTATAAATTCATCAATATTGAGTTATGGGTTGAATGTGTGGTTTGAAAACAGCACTGCTCACAAGTTAGAAAACAATGGACGATAAAATACGCCTTGATTGAGGTGGTTCTTGCAATCATCATTTTCTGCTTTGTCTAATAAATAATAAAGCTTTAGAACGACGCCGTGTCTCAAGCTCTCTAGTAGCACTCCAGAGCTACATATTTGTGTTTGCAGTAATTGTTGATAAGGAATATAAAGTCATTGGTTATAGCACATGTTTTTGCTGCTGCGTAGAAATAAGGATTTGAAGGTTACAGATGTACAATAACTTTTTAGCTTTCAAAATACAGCGTTGGAAAAAAGTTCACATTTCATTTCTGTTGTAGTACAACACTCACATCACAGAATATTGCTGTCATTGATAACGGTATGTTATGGCGGTGTTCACCACTGGATATTACAGAGTTAATCGATGCAAAAGTTAAGGAGTACTGTAATTGAGCGCCTAAAGTTTCATCATGATGAACGAACAACTTTCCTCATTATTTCAAATGATACACAATATTGAGGAAAGAGAAAAGAAAGAATTGAAAATACTGAGGAACAAAGAATATGAAATACTGAGAACAAAGAATACAAAATTCTGAAAACTCAACTCAAAAACTAGAAAATACTGAGAACAATGAATACCAAATTTTAATAATTGAGAAAACACAGTATGTATGTATGTATTTGAAAAATTGGCTAATGCGCTTTGTATGTGAACAGGTCTGAGCTTTCGTTGGTATAATACACCTCACGTCTCGCATCAACACAAGTGTCATGTATTGTATCACTAGGTCACATTTCAATTATGAATTTATCAATCGAAACTCAAAGTGAAACCATGAGGCTTCATAAAGCTTTGCAGCAGCTTGAGAATCATTAGTTATAAATTAGAAAACACAAAAAACAACAACATTTCTGCTTGCTAGCAGGAGACTCGCAACCACATAGGTTCACCAAAGAAGAAGCTCTGGGCGTCCATCCCTACTAACGTTTCATTCGTACGCAACGACTGCCGAAACAAAACAAGAGAGGCTTTACGTCGACAAAACCACTTACATTCGTCTCCACATGCATCTGGAAGTGCTCAACAACATTGGCTACGTTCCAGCCTTCCAGCACTTTACGCTTACTTTAATCCTCTAAGGGCAAGCCTTCTGCTTTCAAGCGCTCTATTATATGTACATTCCCGCGTTCTACGTTCAAGAACTCTAGCAGACTTGAACGAGAGTGACGAAGATCATTGAGTCAACAATCTGTAGTGTACATAAACATGAAGTTTGTAAATCTTACTAGCGTTTGCCTCTTCTATATATATATATATACATATATATGCATGTAAAATTGCAGATCAAATGTGGCTTATCAATCAAACCACTCAGGAATTGTATTTTAAAAATTTTTCATTTGTACACGTTTTGACCAATGTTTTAATTTTCTATTGTAAACAGCATTATAGATTAAATGATGTTAGGATAATAACAATAATAACTCTTAATACATTTTCAGAAAAGAGGTGCTATTTTTAATAAGACCAAATATGATAACAGAAACATATTCGGAAATGACTTCAACTCGAAGGTCTTCGCAACCTTGTTATTTGTGTAGAAATTTTAGCTCATTTCAGCAGGATTAAATCATCTTAGAGTTGATGCAACACCCTCACCTGTACTGTAGACCGTTTTATATTTTAAGTAGCTCATTAAAATGCACCCCTGCGTACTGGTAGGAGGTGCTCAGCTAACTGGGTTTGATTCTTTCCGTATGCAGTGTGAAAATTGCGGTATTCACTAAGGGTACGTGTCGTAATAAAAAGAGAACTAAGCGAACAAATTATTATCGAAAAAACTCACAGTACAAGTTACAATGAAAGATAACTAAGGGCAGAAGTCAAAATGAACAGATAATTAAGGGTAAGATTTATCGTGAACAAATTACTAAGGATGTAAGGTATAAAACACAGATTACCAAGGGTGCAAGTTATTATGAGCAGATAAGTATGACTAAAAAGTATAATAAAAAAATAACTAACTTTTTTCTTCTTTCATAGGAGGAGTCGAAGACAAGCGACGCAGAGGTACAGAAATACGAATATTTCATTGTAGAATTGTTCGTTGAATTAGTGATAGATTAGCGCTTTAAATGCTGCGTAGATAGCGATTTACGTAAACAGTAGAAGCTATGTTTAAAAACAGTGCTTGCATGTATGCTTCGTAGTATGCTATTTTTCCAGTGCATGCCTAAAAATGAAGTTGACGTTTTGCTCTCCTCTTTAACGCTTTTTCCCCCTTCTGTACCATAAATCGCTTATATAATTGATAATAAGAAGCGTCTTCGACCATACGTGCCAACCAATGGGCTGAATTTACACTTGTGTTGGCACAACTGTGGGGAAGAGGTGTGTCGATGTACACAAACTAATCGTTGAAATTATTTTAATTTTTCCAAATAGCTAAACTTAGCACGAGGCCCGCCAGCACGGACGTACTAGTGAACGTTGTTAACGTACCGTGTCCTGTTTTTATATTCGGAGAACATACAATATTACTTTGAGCTTTGAGTACAATATCCTATTTAGGATGTCGTGCCCAGTGTACAACATGATGTTAAGGAAGTCGTGCCCAGGGTATAACATTACGTGAAGAAAGTTGTGCCCAGAGTACATCATGTTAAGGAATTTGAGCCCAGAGTACAACATTACGTTAGGAAAGTTGTGGTAGAAATTAACTAAATGCCTTGTACCTGAGCCCCCACAAAGCACCTCAGCAAGCAACGAGGCTGAGGTAACGTCAGGAAGAAAGTTCTGCTCCTTAATGCCGTCGTTCCGAGGCAGTTGATGGTCACGAGGCCTTCTTTAATGATCCGGAGGACCAGTCAAGCCACCAAGCCCTCGCTGTGAGGGTCCCTTTGTGGTCACATTTCTTAGAGGCTGGAAAGCTAAGCATTGCGAGTCTTCCCCTCGATAGCCTATAGAATAGAATAATGTTATTTATATTCTGAATTCGGAGGTAGAATTTCCATATGTTTGAAATATTAAACTCATTAACTACCGAACATGACAGCCACCTAACGTACATGGAATGGGCTTAGATAACAGTATTGACGAGCAGATTGACTTGATCCTCTATCTATTATTGTATTTTATTGAGGGAGAATGGAATAAATTCATCATTATGAACATACTATATGTATGGAGAATATGTGCAAAAATTTAATCATTATGTATTTCATGAAGACTGTTCCAACAGATTGTGATTGAGTCAAATTTCGAGTCAGAGAAACTTGACATTTTTTCTGGCGTGAGTTTAATTTACGGTTAATGAAATACTTTGTAGTGCTTTATTTAAATTTATCCTTATTGTACTCGTATAGAACATTTATGGCTATTTACTGATGAAGGCTTCATTACTGGATACGCATGTATAACTGATATGCACCTGAAGCATCTGATATGTTTTGAGGTGCGAGTAAAATGTATACAAATTGAAATAAATTTAAACGTCCGTGCAAAATTGGAGTTGGAGCATACGAGAATAGGCGTCGCTGTGAGAGCTATGAAGCATACTAAAACGCGTGTTTTAGGGGAAATAAATATCACAAACATTTATCACAAAGTACGGTCGTTTGGAGTAATGTTGTAAAATTGACAACAATATCACGAACAAGTAACGACAAATACATAGGATAACTGAGAAGTTTAAAGCCTTTTTTATTTGTGTTACGTGACTGTGATGGTGCTTGTACGGCTGTGACACTCACTACCCTCACTGATGATGCTGTCTCTCCCTTGTGTTGTGACTCACTGCTACACAGCTCCAGGTCAAGTTAACTACACGCCAAACTGACCACAAGTTCACTGCAGATTTTGTTCATTACGGATTTTATTGATGGCAGATTTTCTTCATTGCAGTTTTTTTTGATTACGTATTTTATTGATGGTTGATTTTGTTGATTGCAGATTTTCTTGATGGAACATTTTGTTGACTGTAAACTTTGTTGACTGCAGATTAAATAGATTTCAGGTCAAGTTGACTGTATTATAAACTAATATTAGGCTGAGTTGACTGAAGTTTACACAACATTCTTCATATTTTACTCGAGACTTTACATGTCAAGGCCACACAGCACACGAATGTAAAGCCTGGAAGCCACATAGTGGCATCTTTTTCTCTCCGCCCTTCAATGCATTTGTCCTGAATTAGAAGGTGAGTTTAAAGAAAAGAGGTTCAGAAAATCCTTGCCGTATACTCGAACTTTTTCTAACGACTGGTGAAGCATAAGTATCAGCAAGTTGTTTAAGACTATTTGTATGAAAAATCATAAAACACAAACGATCAAAGAGAAGGGACATTCTTTTCTATAAAACTTCACCCCGACATGTTCATTTGCAAACACTTACTAACTGCATGCCCTCTTAGCCGACTTGTGTACATGCCTTGCGTACTTATGTGCTACAAACAACAAATCAATAATTAGCATCTTAGTTTACAACCTGAGGATGCATTGAGTAGGAATTTAACGAAAAGGTTAACATATAGTGCAGAATTAGTAAATAATTAGCAAACAATCAAATGCTTCGAATTTTATTGAAAAAGTACGAGTATAAAGGTACAGCCTTCCCCTTTTTTCAAAAATTACATAAGAAATATCTGTCATTTCCGTATAACACTAACAAAGTTTGAAACGTAACATTTTTCAATTTACGAAACCAACTTTTCACCCGAAAAAGTTTTGGATTTGCTAGGGAAAAATCAAAGTCAGTGGTGCAAAAACCTGTGTTTTTTGTGATCTACGCACAAATATTTGTATGTAGACAGAGTTTCATGTAGTTTCGCGCAATTTTAAATTTTAGTGACAAATATACATACTGTATAGGTCATTTTACCTTTATGTTCTTTTTCTGTATCTTACTTTGATGATTTGGAATTCAAATAAACTAAACAAATAAACGGATATTACGCTCTAGATCCCGAAAAAATATTAGTTTTTGTAAATGTCTTTGTAAACTTTCTCTTTTTGCAGATAAAAATACAAGTACCCGTTGTAGCAAAAATTTAATTGTGTTATGTGTTTAAACGTGATAATCAATTCAATACAATGGCATTATGTTAGCTAGAAGTAAATGTGAATGAAAAAATTCTTCGTTCTGATATTTTCTGTATTTAACTTTGATGATTTGGAATTCAACGAAACTCCAGATACACAAACATAACGCTGTGGAACACGAAGACAACATCAGTGTTTATAAATGTCTGGTAGATTTGATGTTACGAAAAATTAACGTACCTTTCTCCTCGAGCGAAAAAATGTTAATGACCGCTCCGGCAAAAATTAAATGAAAACAAGTATTTCAACGTGATAATCAATTCAATACAATGGTATTCTGTTAGCTAGAAGCAAATCTGAATTACAAATTTTTCTTGTTCTTTTGTACAAAAAACCTAAGGCTATGAAATTTTTCTGTATTTCACTTTGATGATTAGGAATTCAACGAAACCCTACAAATACACTAATTTTACGATATAGATTACGAAAAATGCATTAGTTTTTGTAAATATATTGTAGATTTGACGTTACAAAAAATAGCATAATGTTATCCTGTCTCGGATAAAAATGTAAATACCTGTCCGAGCAAAACTAAAATGAAAACAAGTGTTTCAACGTGATAATAAGTTCGATACAATTGTTTTCTGTCACCTAGATGCAAATTGAAAGTGAAAAACTGTTTGTTATTCGTAAAAAAATGTAAGGCAATTGCCTTGAGTTTTTTTTCAAAAGTTACATGAAAAATCATTGTCATATATTTGCACATGAACGGATTGGAAAAATTACAAAACTCAATCTTTAAAAATTACATTTGATCAGAGATTTTTGTTTGAAACGTATTATTTTTCAGTTTATTTGACTATCTTGAACAACAAAAGTTTTGGATTTCCTAGCAAAAAATCAAGGACAGTTGTGCACAAGCTGATGTGTTTTTCATGATTTACTGCCGAATATTTACATGTAGACAGAATTTTATGGAGCGTCGTGCAATTTCGAATTGTAATGATAAATATAAGGGCATAGCCTTACTTGTTTTTAAAAAAAAAAAACTTCAAGAAAAATCATTGGCATTATTGTGCACAAAAATTGATTGGAAGTTCATTAAATGCATCATACTACGCAGCTATGTATGATCTTTGAACATATAACACAATGAAATTTCCAGACTTAGTCATTTTCTTGTTTACATTCTTTGCCTGACTGCTATGAAGTGTTTTATCAAATTCGGAGACATTAACTAAAAACTTGAATTTTTTTATTAGGGTATACCCTTCGCATAGTTTCAAAAACTCTACAAATCCCAAACCAATAATTAGTATCATTGTTCCTAGCCGAGCGTGTATTGAATGTGTGCATGACTAAAACGCGAAAAAATAGTGTAAAATTGGTGAATAATTGGTAAATAATCCAATACATCATACTACAGAGGCATCTAATGTATGTCCTGTGTAGTATGATCTGCACTGCCAGTCTTCCTACATTCTTGTACAGCCTTCCTGTGTGCAGTGTATACAAGCTTATTTGCAGGTACTAGTTGCCTGCGTGCAAAGCCAATCTGTCTGCGTGCATTGTCTTCCTGCCTCCATGCACTGCCTACTTGCCTCCATGCACTGCCAGCTTGCCTGCGTGCACCTGGAGCTGCTCACCACCAGTGGCATGAATTAGCTTCAGTTTATGAGAGGATTTTGCGAGGGGGCTGAGCCTGCAACCTCAAAGCTGCGTGACGATATGCTCATTACCTGACCTTGGGGGATGCATTTTATACCTGTACAGCATGAAATTCTCACTTTTTCAAAAGCCTTTGTTTGTTCATTTCTTCTTAGGCCAACTATGCTTGACGCTGATGAACAGCAGTGATGTATCAGAAGGCATCTTTTTGCTTTACAATTGCTATATCTCATGTTGTGGTACTACTTCTCAGCAGGAGACTTTAGAGGCTGACTCCTAAATACTGACTCCTAATGTGCCTTACTAATTCTTAATTTACTGCTACTAATCAAAACAATTGACTTTAATTTGGAGCATTGACTAGTAATTCTTAAAACTAACGCCTGATTTGATGTAATGACTTTTAATTCTTAGTATTGACATCTGATTTGAGGTATTGACTCATAATTCTTAGTATTGACTCCTGATACCGTACCGTACGGGATGGTATGGCATTGTACTGTATAACACAGCAGAGTGCTGTAGAGTACAGTATGGTATAGTACAGTATAGTACAGTATAATAGTGTAGAATGTGCTGAAACTTCTCATAACTAGTGAGCAACGAAATGATTCTCGCTTGTTATTCCAAGTCAAGGTCCATGCGTTCAGAATTGGGAATTTTTTTTACTGAGCATGAAATATCTTGCGTGAAAGTTTTGTTTTGAAATCTCTTCTGAATTCTCTCCTTGACTCAGAAATTTTGTAGTTTTTTAATTGTCTCCAGATTCTCTTAAAATTTTTCTTTTTAATTGCATTAAAATTCTTTTCTGAAAATTTTCCGTAACCTAAGTTTTTTAATTATCTCCTAATATTTTCTTCAAAAATATTGTATTAATTTGTTAAATTTGGTTGTTTTTCATGATTGGCAATTGACATGGGTTGAGGGTCTGTCCACAGACGGCATGCTCGAGTCTTGTTTCTAATACAGCAAACACTCACAAGACGATGCTTTCCGTCTAACTCCAGGTACCGATACTCAGTGGCCTAAGATTACACGGGTTTGAAGCAAGCAATGGCACGTTAGCCATGAAAATCTATTGATCTTCCATTTCGTTTAGCAGCCAGGCTGATGTAGCTGCCAGCACAGAATAGCACTCAAGGGTCTAGACATGAACTACTGAAGGATCAGAACTAGCTGCATCTTAAAAAATAACTTATGCCTCTCCTTAGTAACTGGTGACTTGTACCTCTTACAAGTGACTAGTGGCTTGTGCCTCTCTACCTTAGGAACTGGTATATTGTCTTCCATCAAGATTCCCCCAAGGTAGCGGCTTCAGCCCGCTCCTCTATATCTGCATCAATGATCTTGACGTCGGGATCATCGGTAAAATCAACAACATCGACGACGACACGAAACTTTGTCACAGAGCGTTCACCGAAAGAGACAGAATGACTATTCAATAAAATCTCAGTCGTTTCCTTCAATGGATCGAAACTTGGCAAATAAGCTTCAACATTGAGAAATGTTCAGTCATGCACGCTGATGCTCATAATCGTCATTTCCAACATGGAATGAATGACAGACACACCTATTGTGCAACAAAGAGATCCTGGTACCATTTCCACAGAAAATCTCAAGTATGACAAACAAGTGGAAGAAAGCATCAGAAAGGCGAGTAGGATCCTTGGTTTCATTGTAAAAAACTTCGAATATAAGTTAAAAAACATTATCTTACCGCTCTTACCATACGAAGAGACATTAATAAAATAGAGAAAATTGAACGAGAAGCAACGATATTGATTCCTGCACTCCACAATATCAGCTATGAAAAACCTCTTCAGCAGCTCAAGCTTACCTCCCTAGAATAAAGAAGACTTTCAGGGCTACTTATCGATACCTACAAATATCTCAATAGCTTTAACGATGTTTCACTGCAAAGGCTTTTCGACTGAGACGATCACGAGCAAACAAGGAAAAACAGTTTATACTAAAAATAAGAACATTCTCGAGATCGTAGGCTCTAAACTTTTTTCAAGTAAAATTGCCAGAACCTGGAACCAGCTACCCAAATATTGGCTACATCTCGACAAATATTGAATATGAAACCTCCCGGTTCTATAAATTACTAATTCCATATTCTTCTTAACTCTTGGAGTTTGTGTAAGTACTCGTACATTTGTTTTCGGTGAATTTTTGTGACTGAAATGCTTGTAAGTGATTAAGATGAGCACACATGGCTGAAATATCTATCTATAATTGAGGTGCATGTGCCTGATTGATGCCTCTACGTTTGAGAGCTTGGGACTTGAGTAGCAACATAAAAATGCTCCAAAGGGCTCGTCCCTGTTGCTACATATATTCTATTGTATTCTAGTGGGCCTATCTACTCTAGTGACAGCTGGATTGAGCCTCTCTTTTCTAGAAGCTGATCGCTTGTGTCTTTTTCTTTCCTTGACTGGCTGGCTAAACTGGTCACTAACCACGCTTTATTCATACTTAATATTGAATGCATTTCTTGTTAAAATATGCATTGTACACACTTTAGGAATGTAAATTGTATGAAATGAAATTTCATGTACAGTGTTTACTCTACAAGTGCTTTATGATTGTTTTATTAATCCTGTATACTTGCAATATGCATACATCCCGAATCCCATATACATATTTCAAACACACTTTTCATATCCTCTACAAAGCTGATTCAATAGTGTAATTAATAGTGTGCTGAATTTAATATAAAACATACTCATCAACTACTTTTATTTATAATTTTGCTGCGCGGAGTGAATATTTACTGGGGAGTTCGAGTTCATTGGACGGTTACAACTCATATGGTTTTTGTGTAATATTTTATTTAAATATACAAGACTTCAAATATTAAATGGTTAGTGATAAAATTTCATCGAAGGAATGTATGGAAAGATAAGTTATTATGTAAGGAAAGATAATTAATCATTTTCTGACTTATATATGAAAATACAGGAATAACACCTGTTGAACACAACACATAGACACATACACAAAATATCTACGGACTTTACTCCTAAGATTTAAGTTACTCTGCGTATGGGGCGACAATTAAACTTACACTTATTAGTTCGTTGTTCTATCATAGCGTTGGAATAGACCTGTCTGCAATGAAAAATCGAAACCTAAGATTATAAATACCCAAACTGAACTGATTTTAGATGTAAAACTGTACCAACTTCCGAAGTAAAATGTAAACTGATATTTCAGGAAAATCCAAACTACCAATTAGTAATGGATGCATTTCTCTTTCATGCATTGATTTGTAAGGTAGAATGATGCCAATATCTCATTATATAATATGTTTAATCTAATTTAATATGTATAACCCTAGCCATAAAGTCTCTAATGAATATGAATTTTCCTCCCCAGACCTGCGATGGAGCTGTCCCTCCTCACGCTGCCTCGTAGACAATCACAGGCGAACCAAAGAGCACCTGTGTTCCAGAGAGACTGGTACGAAGTGCATACCTAAGGACAAGCTGAGGTGCAGTGCTCACCTAAGCACAAGCTGGGGTGCAGTGCACACTTGACAAGCTGGGGTGCAGTGCACACCTAAAGACAAGCTGGGGTGCAGTGCACACTTGACAAGCTGGGGTGCAGTGCACACTTGACAAGCTGGGATGTAGTGCACACGTGACAACCTGGGATGTAGTGCACACCTAAGGACAAGATGGGGTGTAGTGCACACTTGACAAGCTGGGATGCAGTGTACACTTGACAAACTGGGGTGCAGTGCACACTTGGCAAGCTGAGATGCAGTGTACCCTTCAAAAACTGGGGTGCAGTGTACACTTTACAAGCTGGGATACAGTGCATACCCAAGGACAAGCTGGGATGCAGTGCACACTTTGACAAGCTGGGATGCAGTGCACACTTTGACAAGCTGGGATGCAGTGCACACTTTGACAAACTGGGATGCAGTGCACACTTTAACAAGCTGGGATGCAGTGCACACTTTGATAAGCTGGGATGCAGTGCACACTTTGACAAGCTGGGATGCAGTGCACACTTTAACAAGCTGGGATGCAGTGCACACTTTGACAAGCTGGGATGCAGTGCACACTTTAACAAGCTGGGATGCAGTGCACACTTTGAGAAGCTGGGATGCTGCACACAGCTAAGGACAAATTGGGATGGTGTGCAGACGGGTGCTGGTGGTGACTACGAAGTACATGATATCAAAAGCCTGAATATAAACGTTTTATTTCCGTTATTCGGAGCGCAGTGAGGCCTTCGAACACCTTCCATATGAATCATATTGCGCATAAAACTTAATTGATAGTATTTATTGTGCTTTAAAATGACAGTAGAACTTAATTGATAGTATTTATTTTGCTTCAAACTGACGGTGAAACTTAATTGATAGTTTTCATTGTGCTTCAAACTGACGGTAAACCCGTTAATGGTAAGCATTGTGTTTTGACCTGAAAGTAGAGCTTCATCGAGGATATTTAATACACGTTGAACATTTTTCAATCAAACTTATTGTAAAGAGACCGTGTGCCGTAGGTGTATCCATTTACGATAAAATGTACCAGCAATTTGATCCTGTGCAGGAGGATAGCTTCTTATCAATATGGAAACCTAAACTTCTTACTTAATTTTTTAGGTACACAATAATTTATTAAATTTATATTACCAGTCTGTTTCGTGTGCGCTAAGTTGTCAGCAGATGAAAGTGTTTCAGTTTGACAGCTTATGGACGAATGACCTATGAGTACTGATAGCTTTTTAGTTAAGCTATTACATGATTATCAGTTGAATCCATTAAATACTTTATTAATTAGGCCTTAATGAACTATTCTAGTGAAGGTATTAATTAGGCACTAATTAATTGTTTAAGTGAAGGTAGTAATCATTGGTATATCACATAATGACTTCCTTACGTCATGAAATTGTGTTGTTGCATCAGCGTTCTTCAGTCGTAATGTCTTTATTCCTAATGATTCGGGGACTTAAAATGTTTGCTCTACGCTATTAAACACAGAATTATCAAATTTAACTTTGCAAAATTGTAAAATAAAATTCTGCGTGAGAAAGCAGCTTTAATTATATTACTTAACTCATGAAAGCCATATCAATTTTGTAAAAGTTCAAAGAGATGCGTGTATGAAATCTTTGTAAGTTGCTGCGATATCTGTGTGAACTCTGAGCACGTCATTCTTACAGCAGGTTAGTGTAGCGTATTTTAATTAAGAATAATTACAATAAGAGATTTAAACTGAGTTTGCTGTCGTTGTGGGATCTACAGGCCTCATAAAAGTCGTAATTCTGGGTTAAAAGTTAAATTTGAAGTTACGAGTTTACTCCAAATAAGTCAAAATAATTTTTTTCCAAAAATTATTTCAAACAAAACAGGTCTTTCACTCCAACTTTTCAGCTGTAGAAAAATGGCTTCAATCTCATATTGCTCTTCTGTAAATGTGTTTTAAATATAGTAATATATTCTTCTTATGGATGCTATTCTTAGGCCTCATGTTTTCTATAATTCTATTCCCAAAATAGTTTTCTAAAACGCCTTCTTCAGCATAAAAGTATTAAAAAAATGTGTATCAGGATAAATGGCATAAATTTTCAACATAATAGTAAATTTTTTACGGTTGAATGTTAAATTACTTATTTTCATGTACCTATGGTTTAAAGTTGACGGTTACTAGTAAACTTCCGTGAGTTATGCTGCGCATGTTTGTCTGTTGAGCATTAAAACTGACTAAATAACGCTTAAAATAAAGCCTGGTTAAAGCTTTCTCTCACGTCTAATTTCTAATTTAAGAAAAAGAGGCTCATGAGTCTAATTTGAGTGTCAATTAATTCTATGACGAGCTTTAGGACATTATTTTCAAAAGTTAGAGTCAATGCTGTGCAAATTTATCCTAACATTGGAATTATTATGTGAGCTGGAAATCTTAGGTGTTGAGCCTAATTCATACGGATGGCTTGGTTGTAAAGCAGATGTACAATTTTCATGCACTGAAAGATATGTCAACATGTTTTGATTCAGCAGAAAAAAGTACAAAAGGTCTACGGAAGTTACTCCTAGGGTTTAAGTTACTTGGCGCAGGGAAAGCTTATTAAGGTCTCTGGTATTACGAGTATTTGTCTCTTGATAATAGTGTTGAAAAAGACTTTTGTAACACGAAAAATCAAACTTGAAGGCCTACTTAATATTAAATTCATATTTCAGTAAGGAGTTTCATATGCTGATTTTCAGTTTGTTCCTCCCCATTGACGCTCCATTTTCCTGTTTATTAGGTGACGCCCAAATAATTCTGTATAAAATAAGTTCGAAATTAATGTTGAAAATTATTGTCCGTTCTGAAGACTTTTAGATACAAATGTGGTTACCATTATTCATTCTACGAATAACAATGACCAATAACTTGAGCAATCTACCCGACCAGACGTTTTGAAAGAATGTGCGTACACTTGTTTTTCTATGGTATTTTTTTACTATGAGAGACATGAATTATCATTATATATTGATTCTTATTAAACTTTTGCAACAATTAAAATTTCCTTCATGCTTCTAATGACCAAGATGCATTTAGATTTAGAAACATACAATGACTTTAAATTATTTTGTCATGCTTCTGAAAATGATTTTTCCTTTAGTTTTACATTTTTATTTGATGATTGGTTTCTGGGACATATTTCTTTGAAGATATCATTAACCATTGCATGCATGACTGTTACATGACATATCATGCATGACTGTCACATGGCATAACATGCATGACTACACTTTGGTGCTGACATCTCCGACTGAATGCATGGCAGCACTACAGCGGTTCACGGAGCGTCTGTTACGTCGCCTTCTTTAATAAAAGTTATCGTTAGGTGTCGTAACTTAGATAGCCTCCGCACAGAAAACGACTGGGATGATAAATCCACTCAAATTTGCATTGATTCACTAGACTTCACGTTACATAGGTCATACTAAAACGAAATTTCTAGCAGTCGTTGAAGAAGGAGCCCAAACACTGCCTCGCACTCCTCTTTAAACTTGACGTTAAAGTGTAGCTATTTGTCTTGACGAATACTGGATGGTTAGCAGCTAAGGTCACTTGAGTCATTTCAAGAATTCCAGACTTTATTTTACACGAACACTCGCTTTCTCAATGAGCTTCTGTGATCGATGAACAAACTGTGCGTCGGAGGTGAGCTTGAAATTACTCATGATGAGCCATGCTGGTGTTTGCCTAGAGCATCTAGATACTTTGTTGAAGATGGACAAATGTACAACACATTTTTGAAACACAACGCACACCTGTCGATCACTATACACACTTGTCGAACACAACACACACGGGTGAAGAATCTCTGTCAATATAACCTAAAATATGTATGTAGGATTGTAAGAAAAAAATACTAATTTGCGAACCCAAAAGCAACCCATATATATATATATATATATATATATATATATATATATATATATATATATATATATATATATAAATCAATTTCTTCTCTGACTAAATACAAAAAAAGCTTTTTTTTTTGGAAAACTTCCTGGGACATTAAAGCGTTAAGGGTACATTGAAGGAACAGTTTGAAGTTCTTGCCTCAGTATCAGTGGTAGGCTGATGAAACATTAAATAATCATGGATTGCTGAAAGCGTCATGAGATATTTTCAGACTGCAAAACATATATTGGTTATATTTGTTGTTCTATTTACATTTTTGTCCTCGCTCAGAAGTGGGTAGAAACTCAAAACACAGAAACTTAGTGGGTAGAAACTCATTACACAAAAACGTAGTGGATAGAAATTCAAAACACAGAAACTTAGTGGGTAGAAACTCTTGCTCAGAAGTTGGTAGAAACTCTACAAAGAATTTCAACGTATGCCACTAAAGCTTTCAGGAAAATGAACTTCTGTCAATGATGCATCATTGAAATAGTTTTGATTATTTACTGTAGCCTAGTACACATTTGTTACCTTATTTTTCATCCTGAAGATAAATAAACTGCAGAATTAGGCCTGCATTTGGTTTTAGATTCATGACTGTGCACATAAATTGATGATGAACTCAGATCATTTAGCGGAAAAATTACTCCCGTTTGACACTTGGCTCGAAATATTATAGTAAAGCGTACTATAGCAGGGTGTGTTATAATAGTGTTGGTCTTATAGTAGTTTGTATTATTGTAGGTTGTACCATAACACACATTGCTTTAGTAGGTTGTATTATGGTAGGTTGTCGTGGGCAACGAATGTTCCTTGCTTTAACACTTGAAGAGTAAGACGCGCCTTATATTTTTATGCTCAACTTCTTAGTGAATAGAAATGAATTGCACTCGCTCTGTTGTACTCGTTTCTTTTATTGATAACTGCATTCAGCCACTTGCTTGCCAAATATTTAGGATGTTTTACTCTTGAACAATATTTGTTGAGCGACTTAAATCCCTTTTATGGAATAATTATTTATTATTAAAAATCTTTGCAAGCTCGACTGTCCCTAGATTATTTTGAACTAATTTTGGTGAACATGAAGTAGGCGATAGCTTAGTACATTTTTTTACAGTCAGAAATATATTGACGTTCATCGGTATATTGGCAGACCTAGATGAAGAGTGTGTTTAAGGACGAGTTTTATAATAAGTATTTTTGAGTTGATTGACGGTCTTTTAAGTTCAAGATCTTTTATTGGGCTAATGTTTGTTCAATAGTTGTATAATTTTTGTGTTAGAAGTGTCCTTATGTATTTACAAAATTAGAGGCAAAATTGAAATGATTTTAATATATTTTAATGAATATATACATATGATATACGAGATCTCATACCCATTTAAGATTCTGAGTCTCAATAGTTGAATAATTCCCTTTTAGAAAACTGTTGAAGCTAGAATAATTTAGGCAAAATCATGAGATCAGTAGCTGGCACGAAGAATTTTAGCTAACAACTTTATGACCGATTCTCTGAGCGAATTTCCAGTGCTTAGTAACTTTTATCATGGCAAGTGCGGTAAAAAGTTGTCATTGTCAAGTCCAAAGAGCAGTGAAAAGTTGTGTACGTCTGAAGCAGGGATGAGCCTCTGTCACGTGCAGTTCGTGCAAATTATTTCTTAGCCAAAAGTTTGGGTCCAATTCCTAGCCACAGATTATTGATTAATTCATAAAATACCGCTTGAAAATCTTTGAGAAAAAATATTTCTTCGGTAAAATGTATTTTCTCGTATTTTATTGAATCATACAAAAAGTTGCTAAAACCCGACCTCGTTTTTTGCAAAATGGCGCTTTTTAATATTGCTCTTCTATTTTCTTGAGTCCCGTGACCATTTTACCAAACCACGCTTCCTAGCTTCCATTTTCACAGCAGCTTTCAAGTGCAGGTAGTTGGAATATGCACTTCCTTATGCTCATAGTTTCTGTATTTTTTGAGGCTTTGCCCCGTGTGACATTTTTTATCTTTCCTGTGCGATATATTAAGAAAATAATAAACAATTTCGCTTATTACTTAAGTAAGCCTAGGCAACAGATAAAATCCTATATGCTAATAATTATAAAGCATTTAATCGTCGATTTATTACCTCACCAACAGGTATATTCTGTATTAACTCTATTTCAATACTTTGAAATTCTACTATAATTAAAAAGAGTTCAATGTCATTTTCATAGCGTTGCTAAATTCTTTAGTTCTTTCTGTTATGATTCTTAAGATATTCTTCTTCTTAGTGCTACTCTAAATGTAATCAATAGTGATAACGAAACCAGGTATTTACTAAAGCTGTATATAAAAAATAACAAAATGTCAATAAAATATTTTTAGAATATCTGTGTTTTTGAACTTTCCCCTAGACAGTCAATTTATTGTCCAATTCTTTTTCTTCTGTAAGTCCTGCACGGCTTTTGTGAAACAACCATGTACAATTGTTATGATTTTAAATATTGAAACTCTAAATATGCATGTTTTCATTATCAATATTATAATTATCATTATGAATAATCGTAGTCATCCTTAATAAGAAATTTGTAGGAGGCTACTATTTCGAAAATTATCAGTTTCTACTGCAACACTTTCAAGAAAATACATGGCTTATCAGTTGATACACACTCGAATCATCATAGCTCAATCTTTTAAACTCCTCATCGTTTAATCAGACAAGTTTTATCACTAATTTGGGGGAACAAAATTGAGCAAGTATGGTGAAATGATGTTAAATCTTCTTACTTCGCAAGGAAACAATGTATTACCAAATGAGGAGGATTTTAGAATGATATCTAAAAGAGAAACCTGACCTTGAACTCGTTATATAAGGACATGTTTGATACCCATATTGACACACGATGACTCATATTTAGGTCAATATCACAATCTCTATTCCAGCATTAACTCAAAGTCTAAGTCCTAAGTCTAGAAGCTCTGTAAAAGTAGGCCATGTGGCAACCAGTTATCTAGAAAAAGATAGCGCAATGGCCGGTCTTGAAAGAAGTAAGATAGCCCCAGCGTCACTGCAGTTTACAGAGGTGGTGGCTCTTAAAAATTCGTCTAATGGATAACATTCACGACCGTCTAATGATAAGGAACATCTATGTAAGTGGAGAGTTTGGATTGATCGCAAAAAATTTTGCAACAGTAAAAAGTTATCTAGTTTGGAACAACCTGTCTATTAGTTTGTAGTCATGGACTTCATTCGTAAACTTAAAAAAAGAGAAATTACCCCTTGAAATCTATTTTCCTAAAGTTTGTTTCAGTTACGAGGAGTAAAACCTTTTTTGATTAATTTTCATTTGAATTTACGAATACGAGTTTGTGAAATTAACGTTTACCAACGGAAGACAGCCGAATCATCGGACTTACATTGTTATTTATTTAGTTGCAAAATGCAAGAGAATCATTGTCCACAATGTTTTTGTTATACTGCGCTAAGCATAAACAGTCAGTGAACAGTCTGAAGAGCAGTCAGTGAACAGTCTGAAGAGCAGTCAGTGAACAGTCTGAAGAGCAGTCAGTGAACAGTCTGAAGAGCAGTCAGTGAACAGTCTGAAGAGCAGTCAGTGAACAGTCTGAAGAGCAGTCAGTGAACAGTCTGAAGAGCAGTCAGTGAACAGTCTGAAGAACAGTCAGTGAACAGTCTGAAGAGCAGTCAGTGAACAGTCTGAAGAGCAGTCAGTGAACAGTCTGAAGAGCAGTCAGTGAACAGTCTGAAGAGCAGTCAGTGAACAGTCTGAAGAGCAGTCAGTGAACAGTCTGAAGAGCAGTCAGTGAACAGTCTGAAGAGCAGTCAGTGTTGAAATAAACACTCCCTCGGAAAAATTCCTGGTAGTATGGAGATTGCAATTTGACAACAGTTGAAGTTATTGATTCGATGATGACCTACAAATTAAAAGCTTGTGTTATGTGTAGGAGTTGTTGTAAGATGCTCACCAACTTATTCGAAGTACACATAAACTAATAGTTAGAAATCTTGAACAGGTAAGGAAGCATGAACGCCATCGAGCACGAATTATTACAATTAAGTTACGCATAAAGAATAACAGAGCCCTGAATATCTATTCTGTGAAGGTAAAACAGTAAGAAGAGAAACAATCATATATTCTCCCACTTGAACAACCGTCACGCTTTCAAGCGCCGTAGGAAATACTGAGGAAAATAGAAGAAAAACAGTGGAAACGTTTCTCTGTAAAGGTCATATGTCCATAAACTGTATCATATTATTGACTTAAACTTACAGTTGCTAAAGCAGGTTCGGATGTAGGGGCTTGCAGAGTTTCCCTTTTTTGAAATGAGCTTTTGTTCCTGATATATGGAAAATTGTTCCCATTGAGTTAGGTAGATTACGCAATTAAATTAAAAAAGAATTCCGGTTGATGTTCGATTTTAGTATCTTTACAATTTTTAAAAGAGATTTAATCGTAAACTTGGCATCTTTTTTATAAAAACGTACCACCTTGTTATTAACAATTATTTTACATTTACTCGCTTACTGGCGTTAAAGGAGATGTAGAACGCTGAAGGTTATTTTACAAATGAGACACAACTAAAAGGTGCATTGCTTGAAACTGGACTATAAGTATAGTAATACAGAATTCACTTCTTGTTGAGTGAACCAAATTTGTATTAAATTTCAAATGTTTGACTATTAATTATCGAAACTCCTGTGCCAATTAATGTTAAACTATTCAGTACTTCCAGTACTACTCAACACTCAGGGAAGAAGAAACTCTTAAATTTGATACATCGTTGTGAGCTCTGTGACCTCAACACTGACTGATTAGCAAGCAGTTGTCTCATAAGACTGACCTCAACAATATAGCTTGAGTGTATGATGGGAATGCGAGGGAGCATAGAGTACGATGGTCACAAACAATCATTCCCAGTATGTGCTGAAACTTTGCTAGTGAGTTGACCTTGGATAGTAATTGATCAATCAAAAAAATTTGAGCAAGCGCTTAGCTTTTTCCGTTGAAGGGTGCCCAAAAGCTTAGAAACAATTCAATAAAATAATATCCGCTTCCACTCAGAATAGAGGACGTCCAAAATATGCTTGATAACAAGTCTAACCCTTCTAACTACATTGCATCTTGGTTTATTTCTATGAGGCGAGAGGCGGGTAACTTCAGAAACAACTGTCGGCTTACCTTTGCTGCATAAAAGAAAGATTCTCTCACTTCCCTCGTGAGGGACAGAAGGATGTACTCAAGTGTGACAAATTTTTCTGTTATGTGTGGACCACGAAGCTACATCTGAGGAATAATATTAATAATTAAATATCAGCAATAACAAAAGAAATTGAAAACAATATTTTATTGTATATTTTTAATTATATTCATCAGGTACCTACTTTTAATGTCTTTTTCAACTTAAAATCAGCGAGTCGAAATCGCACAAAATACACAAACACATACCTTCATAGAAAAACTCATACTGTACACACAAGCTTCACTGTTCTTACACCACAATGTTTTGACACGACTGACTTCATTTCATGAACGCATAATTGTGAGTGCAAGAAGAAACACTTGTTCAAAATCTAATATTCAGAACAATTTAAGCTTGGGTTATATGAATTATCGAGCTTATCGAAATATTTCTTTGAGTCTGGTGAAGGTTTGAGCTAACCTATATAACATTGCACGTGTTTGAACACGGAACATCATTAGCATACAAGTGAACTGTGGTGGTGACAATTAGTAGAACTGGGGTATCACAACTTCTTTGAACTGGTCTTAGCGATAATGATAAGTGTCCACCACAAAGGTCTAGAACCCCATCCGTTCAGATGTCTTGAAACAATGAAGCAATATATGCAGTACAGGGTGTTTCAGAATTAAGGCAACAATTTTTTGGTAGGTTTATGAAAACCCAATTGTGCGATTTTGATTTGAAGGGTTGAAACTCAAGGGTGAATAATAAGCAAACGATATGGTGTTGCATTTATTCGATGTAACTACCCTTATTACGAACTACACCTTTAAGTCTATTTAGAAAAGCATCGCAAGCAGCACTTATCTGTTCTTGTGGAATTGCTTCCTATTCCCTTTGTAGTTTTGCTTTGAGGCACTCGAAAGAAGTGTGAGGGATAGCTAAGACCCTTGTCTCCAAAATAGACGAGATACAAAAGTCCAAGGGATTGAGGTCGGAGCTCCTTGCTGCCATTAATCTTTGCTTATGAAAGATGTAATGTTGCTCTGAATCCAGGTTTGGGATACGTTGGTGACATATGATGGTGCTGAATGCTGTTGGAGACTTCATGGTGAACCCGGAAAATGTTTTGTAGCTCATAGCAGCAACTTTGATTCCAAAATAAGAGAAATATACCGTTCTGAATTCAGTTTGATCCCAGAAGGTACAAAAATAAGCGGAGATCTTCCTATGGCTGTCACAGCTGGCCAAACCATGACAGACTGTGCATTTTGACGACTCGTAATAATTCTACTCTAGACTGAACTTGAGGAACATTGAAGTTTTGCTATATAACACCAGTTTCTACAGCTAGTTCTCGATGGGATCGATGTGGGTTTCGATACAACTTCTCCCGCGTGTTTTTGATAAGTTTTTTGGTCCAAACACTTTGTTTCCAGCCTTGTCCTGGTTTATCAGAGGTTGTATCAGTCTTCTTAAACTTTTGAACAATTTTCCAAACAGTTCAAAGGTTCATTTTTAACTTTTTTGCAATTGATAAATTACTCTCGTTTTCTTTGTGGAGCTTGATAACGATATTTCGATCCACAACTATTATATAAAGAATGAATTTAAAATTTAGATACTTGAAATAGAAAGATTATCTTACTACCTTCAAAATAATATAAGATTTAAATAACCAAACATTGATTTTAAATGATTCATTTAATATGCAAAACTAGTGGCCTTAATTCTGAAACACCCTGTACTTATCATCTAAAATTCACTTATCAATACTTCGACGTGTAATAACACGCTGCTCTATACGAATAAAAATACAAACATTAAAGCACACTTCTACCATCGATAAATACTTAATGGAATGCTTTGCGTCAATGCAATCGCAAACATTAAGAAACAGAGAATAAAATTTTCGCGATTGCTCATGACACTGTTCCTGAACAAAGAGACTAAATGGTAGATTAGGAAATGAATTGAATGCACGCTGGTGAGCACATAAAACAACGGTAATATTTAATTAAATAAATTAAAGCAGACGACGTAAATGATGTTTGAGCGCGAGGAATTATTAAGCCTTGTAGTGCAGGCAGGTGAGGTATATGAGAAAAAAGACAAGAAATCGTTCACTAGCGTTTTGCCTTAACTCTTTCGATCAGACTTTTGCTCAGTCAAGTTCTGGTGATAGCATAAATGAGACAAGTTTTCCAAATTATGAATATATTCATCGCATATATATGTCTTTACCGCTGGGACAAATATGTTCCATTAAGAATACATACAAGGGTTAAGTAAGTCACAGACGCGGAGCCGTGATCCCAAGGAGAAAACTGACTAAAATTCATAAGGTTTATCTTCACCGTCACGGATATTGAAAAAATATAACCATATAGTTAGTGAAATTAATGAAAGTGTCTGGGATAGACAAAACTGACACTAAAAATGAACGTTCAAATTCAAAATTGAAACAGTGAAGGTATTCATTGCTGGTTATTTATGAAGTTACTTACTGGATTCCGAAATGTCTACCCACATCCGGATGCAAGAGGAAGATAGCGAAGGTCAAAAGCTCTTTATCTCTCTGTGCCCGTACAAAATGAGTTCAGTTGGACACTGAGCAATTTCTAGCCCTCAACCGAGGCTGGTCAGACTTTTTCTCGGCTCGAAACTCTATATTGACATTATTTCGACTGCAATATTGAAGGCAGGTACAAGATTGTGTTGCTGATTTCTAGATGAGTAGTCTTTTACAGCTTTGTATTTCTTAAGGATAGTAGAGATCATTAACTGAGATCCATGCTTAAGTGCTAAATATATATATATATATATATATATATATATATATATATATATATATATATATATATATATATATATATATAACGAATGAAAAATTTCAGTTTATAAGAAAAAATTTATCGTTGGTGATTTGAAATGTATCTTGTAGTCCTCATGGCAGTGGGAGTTAGACAAAGCTTTGTGTCGTTAGAAGGCCTTCCATTCAGAGTCTTGCCCCTGTGCTGGTTTGTCTCTACTGCCTCATTGCCTCTAAGAGGCACGCCTACGTCAGGACAGTTTGCCTCCCGTTTAGAAAAAGAAGTAAAGAAATCTGAATTTAAGGGTCGTCTGTCTGAGCGAACGCAGCAAATGGTGACGAAAGCTGCACGGAATCTCTTCGACGTCATGTTGTAGAGTACGGGGTTTATGGCCGAGTTCAGGTAGAACATGACACGACAGAAATAGAGAAGCGTGTAGTAGCCCTCCATGCCGAGAGCCAAGATGTCTTCGTGCGGAGATGCTAAGATCCAAAGAAGAAAAATCCTCAAAGGCAGAAGACAAAAAAAGAAAAAGAAAACCACCAAGGCGAGGGTAAGTACGAGCTGTCGCCTGGTGCGCAGGTGAGGGTTGGGGCCTGGAACGAAGGGAGGGACAGGAACTGTTCAGAAAAGTACATTTTAATTTCATAGGGAATGGATCAGTGGTTATGAAATTAGTTGTTTGATAGCTACAGTCACTTTTTTTTATTTATGAAGTACAAGAGCGAAGAAGAAAAAGAAGTGTAGAGTAAAAGTTGTAAAATCATGAAATAATTATAAAGAGAGATGCATGTTAGTTAAGAACATTTTGAGATGAATAACCTTTACTACTTCAACAAACACTTATTTAGGTTGCCTCAAAAAATTGAAATTACGGAAAAATTATCGACAAAAATATAATTAATTACATGCAGCAACAGTTCTACTTGACACTTATTGAGATTTGTTACATTCACTAGAATAACTAATGAAATACAGACGATGTTATTCTACTGTTAAGATGCAAAGAATATGACTGCATTCAATAAAGTCAAACAATGCTTCCTATGTACGTCGGTGGGTAACATTACATAAATTATTTTGATCTTTTCTCTCTTAAATTGTTTGGTAAGAATAAAGTTAGGCTCGCATCTCTCAGTTCATATAAAGAGTCTGCCAGTACGGGGGCGTCTGTTGAGGATTTTTTACTCGTTCATTAAAATGATTTGATTGCAAATTACCCGATCATTTGACTTCAAAGAAGCTGACGTGAAATATACATATACTCTATCCATTATATTTTATTTCAATGGCTACGTAGCATTACGTATCACGATGCTCATTAATCGATTATTGTACATATTTAGCTCACATGTGGTGGCATGTGTCACATACAGAACAACAGTTAGTACGTTGCCATTAAAACATAGCACGTCGCCTAATTGTAGTTTAAAAGAGGGGGAGGTGAGTAACGAGAAAACACTTCTACTAATTTGAATTGTGTTGATAAAAGTATATCCGTACTCGGGTAGCACTTTTCTGACAGAGGTGAATTTCTTGTGTATTGTTTCAGCTCGTGAACAATGCTCACCTGCGATCCCTAGGGGGCAGATGTCCTGCAGTACAATGTTCACCTGCAATATCAAGGTGTTCTGGAGCACAGTACTCACGATGTCTAGGTGTCCTGTAGCACAATACTCACGATTCCTAGGTGTCTTGTAGCAGAATACTCACGATTCCTAAGTGTCCTGCAGCACAATACTCACGATGCCTGTGCGTCCTGCTGTGGTAGTAGTAATAATGTATAGTAATACTTAGAAAAGTTTCGCCAATAATTAACTCGAAGAGGCTCGGGATTTCAGCGTCAAGTTGGATTTCATGTTTATGTAATTACTTCGGAACATCGACAAC
The DNA here is from genome assembly GCA_006783055.1 of Trinorchestia longiramus. NCBI lineage: Eukaryota > Metazoa > Arthropoda > Malacostraca > Amphipoda > Talitridae > Trinorchestia > Trinorchestia longiramus. The sequence goes on from VCRD01001432.1 coordinate 115,543, forward strand.
AGGAACCAAGTGGAAATATAAATTAATATAACCTTAAACCAATACCTCCTTTAATCCATTGGAGGTTGGGAATCAGTGGGAAAAGCATAAATGTAGTGTAAACGATAGGACTCGACCGTGTGTGTGCTTCGTACGTACGGGGAACGAAGTGCAGCGTAATTCTTTGCGTCCTTAGTCGAGAGTGAACTGAGTAATTTTGTCAGTGAAATTGGTTAATGGGACCGCTGTGATTATTAATTCATGAGAGTGTATTTGGTTAAGTATTGAGATTGAGATTAAGTGATAGTATAGTGAATCGCATAGCTTCACTACAAACGAGTACTGCGACGAGGCTAGGTTCATCGATCAATGAGCAAACATGACAGAAGAAGTGAATCCAACGACGAGGCTAGGTATTGTTACGACTAGAAGCACGACATTAACCAATGAGCGGTCACGCTCAGGCAGCAGAGCCCAGCTAACCGCTTTATACATATAACGGGGCTGCAACGCTCTGCGATACGAACTCTCTACCAAGCACTTCCAAAGTCAACATCTCCACCAAGAACTCTCATCACCTGAACAACTCAACAGGACTAACAAGAAGCGGACAGGATGGGCTCAAACAACATACGACTAACAAGAAGTGCCCGTACTCCACCTCGCCACCCGCGCCAAACTCTATACGCCCCGGCACCCTGCCGGCAAGATGTCAGTACGCCAGCATTCGACGACAAGATGTGTGCAACGAAGAACCAAGAACTAATATCATATTCAGATGTCTAAATACAAACAGTTAAACTCATCATGCCTTTAATTGCCTTTTCTCTTATTGGGTTCCTCGACAGCCCCTTACTCCCTCAGGCGTTCACTCCGAGTAAGATAAAGATATTCAATGTCTGCTCGGAGATAAGAGATGTTTCAGGATTGGGACTGAAGAGTGATTATAATACAGATCACTACAATAGGATTAGAGTGGTCTTCATGGAATTTTGACATGATCGCGTGTATTTAGGATGTGTCGGTAGATGGAACAGTGTGTCAATTCCGCAATCACTCGGTGTTGTATGATCTAAATAATTATTGTAAGTGAAATTGGGTGATTTGAGGAGATAGATCACATTGATTTCATAACATATTTACGTGTTTTTCCATGTGTTTTTCTAGTAAATATTGCTAAGCTAATTAATTGTGTTTATTCCCTTCTCGTGTTGGCCTCATTGATTTATAATATATCTTACATGTCAGAGGGTTTGGATTCCTTCAATTTTCGACGGCTCTCTCTCGTTATGAATGATTTATTGCATTTCAATTAACGTAAAATGTGTATGTAATACATTCATCTTGGAAGAATTCAATTAATGTTCATATTTATTATATATTTATGCTGTAAACGTGTAGAGGAAGAGCACGTATCGGCACACTGCAGCACCATACTCACGATTCCTAGATGTGTCCTGCAGCACAATACTCACCTGCGATGCCTAGGTGAGAGGTGTCCTGCAGCAGCGTGGCCGCCATGGCCCCGTACAACAGGACCAGCAGCAGTAGGGGCACAAAGAAGAACAACATGGCAATGCTAACGTAGTACAGGCGCGTCCACAGCGGTTTCAAGTCAGTTACGCATACCGGCCTCCGTACACCGTCCAGGAACATGGCGTCTCTCGAGTGTTGGATCCACAATATTGGCCTGCATCATGAAAAGAAAACTTATTCACTTGTTTTAATCCAACATTCAAAAGTCAATGCACTTCACGTATAGAAGTGTTGTGTGGGAGCGTTTTTTTAAATATGTAGATGAACATTGCGATCAAGCAAGTACAGTAAGTTTTTTAAGTACGTGTGGTATTAAATAATTATGAACAATAAGCGCCTCCGAATTGGCTTCACGTTAACTAGGCACAGAAATGCAGATCTGAATGAAATGAGAATAGGAAGTATTTGCAAGTTTGTAACATGCTGTGGTCAAAAAATTATACCAGATGTGACTTTAAAAAACAATTGTTCTACAACATGTTATAATGCTAAAAAATATATAAACTTTCATAAGTTACCCATACCCTGTAGGCAATCGCGATAACTTTTTTGTAGAGGCATGTAAAACATGAATAAAATAATAATAATTATTGGTCTTTTTTTTACGAAACTGATGGCTACAAACTTCAGCATGACTATGAGCTTAGAAGCAATTAGGATACTTTTAAAAACTTCCTTGATCCGCTAAAAGTGATTCAAATTTCCATTTTCGTTACAGTAAACTGTTCACACAAAACAATTGAGATCGCGGAAAATATACATTGGTACTGAAACACACAATATAATTTTTGCAGAAAGATTTGATTAGTTAGAAACAAAACTTTTAACTTTAGTTTGAGCAAAAATTATCCATAGTTATTATGCTAAGTTTACACGACATATACGAATGTGTAGGGGCTAATTTTAGAAGTAAAAGTGAGAGACAAATCTGTAGTTTGCATATCAGCCTTCTTTAATGATGCAACAGAGCACATTTCCCCCCACTCGTCACCTAATTATTACACGCAATGCGACAAGAATGTGAAGCATTTTTATCTGTTGCAATATGAAAAAGCTTCATCATATACAAGACACATGTAGGCTTCAGAAGCCAAGCAAGACATTGCAAGTCAATACAGGGGCACATTATGGCAACATTCAGAACTCCAGTCGGGCGCAAATTACCGAGCACGGACGCATACCAACGACTGACCCTAGACTCCATACTTCACTAGGCTCCATGCTCCACTAGACTCCATGCTCTATTAGATTCCATACTCTACTAGGCTCCATGCTCCACTAGACTCCATCCTCTACTAGGCTCCATGCAACACTAGGCTCAATGCTCTATTAGGCTTTATGCTCAACTAAGCTCCATGCTCCACTAGGCTCCATGCTCCACTAAGCTCCATGCTCTACTAGGCTCGATGCTCCACTAGAACCCATGTTTTACTAGGCTCCATGCTCCACTAGACTAGGAACTTCCTTTGAAAAAAGAAGTTATGTTGCTGTACCCTGTACATTAAGCTTTGACGGGTTAATCTTTCAACTAAACAGCACCGAACAAAGAATAAACTCAGAGCCACTTAGTTATGTACAATTGCGCTTTTTTGCTTCCTATTGTGTTTTTCATTTTCACTTCTCTCATTCTTTTGATATATTCAATATCAAACTTTTCCTTTCTTTCTCTTTCCAGCTGGCCCCAGCGTCTCTATCCTTTTGATAGATTTCTTGATAATCTTTTACGCTCGAGATGACAAAAATAACGTGACATGGAACATCTTTGACTGCATGTTTTCAGGCTTCCAATATCCCTTCATGAATACTCAAACAAGACGAAGCTAAATATAGAGCATACTATTACTACTTAGGTGAGTGTATAAGTGTCATACACAACCCACAGCTTTGGTTTTCCAGAGACTAAATACGAGTCATGTTCAAAGTAAGTTAAAGATTTTAACTACATGTATAGTGAAATTCTCAAGATATTCAGGAAATTTTATGATCATTGCAGCCAGGATCAAAGAGCTGCTCAAGCACTTGACCTGGGCTTGTAGGTACACGAAATGACCGTGAAGACGAGCTTAGTGAACGGCCTCAAGCAAACGATAAGTGGAGCCTATTACGCATGGTGGGTTGATGATCCATGAAGAGAGTACAGTGTAATGGGGTGATGGTCCATCAAGAGAGTGGAGTGTAATGGGGTGATGGTCCATCAAGAGAGTGGAGTGTAATGGGGGGATGGTCCATCAAGAGAGTGGAGTGTAATGGGGTGATGGTCCATCAAGAGAGTGGAGTGTAATGAGGTGATGGTCCATCAAGAGA
>VCRD01001432.1:119385-139155 GCA_006783055.1 Trinorchestia longiramus
GATGGTCCATCAAGAGAGTGGAGTGTAATGGGGGATGGTCCATCAACAGGGTGGAGTGTAATGGGGGGATGGCCCATTAAGAGGGCGGAGTGAGATATGTTGAAAGTTTATCAAGAAGACTGAGTGTAATGGGGTGATGACTCATCAGAAAAGTCGGAGTTGTTTGCGTTGAAAAGCAATCAAAAAGGCAGAGTGTGACCTTCCAAAAAGCTCGACTAGAAAACGAAAATCAATCTATTTCTCATATTTACAACACAATTTAAAGCTCAACTTCCCATGCAATTGCCTCGACAATGCAGAGGAGACTTTTCGTGTATTGATGTCCGACTAGTGCTTAGCATCTTTCTGAACAAGAAGGGATTTTCTTATAATTGTTTAGTTTCAATGCACTGCTGTTAGGAGTATTATATTTTCTTTGTCTAATGTACACCTTATATTTCACTCTCACTCTTTATTGGCGTGGCTGTTGGTTTGTTTATATAATCAACACCAAGTCACTTCTGTAATTCCCTAAAACAAATTGTACATGCTTTGAAGTATTGCACATTTTAGAACTTTATACAAACTGAGAAATTTATACACACTCGAATGAGTTTACTACTTAGCACTAAAATGGATTATCATTGTTATGATCTTTATTCAAAACAGAAAAATAAAGTATGAAACCAAAAGGAAAATGTATTGAAATAAAGAATACCTAAGAAGTATGAATAATAAACAGGAAAAGAAGTATAAATAATAAGCAGAAAAAGAGTAGTTTGGTAACGGTGACGCTACCAGCTGACTAAGAACTGCACCCAGTGAAGATTTAAATGCCCTCATCTAAACTTCCGGTCAATTTGACAGAAAATGTAGAATATCTGTGACGAGATATTGGGTGAAAATTAAATGAGGTCGTCCGCATGAATACAATCAAGAACTACACGGCAAAGTTACTGGAGGTTGCCTATGACAGAGCATTCAAAACGAACATTGTAGGTACGTTCAAGACGATTACTGGTAGGTATGTTCAAGACGATTACTGGTTGAAACGTTTAAGATGATCATGGGTAGAAACATTCAAGACGATTGCTGGTTGAAACGTTTAAGATGATCATGGGTAGAAACGTTCAAAACAAATACTAGTAGAAACGTTCAAGACAAACACTAGCAGATATGTTCAAAATAAACAATAGTAGATGCTTTCAAGATGAACACTAGAAGAAACATTTGAGACAAACACTAGAAGAAATGTTCGAACAAATTATAATATAAACACTCAAAAGTACCAGTCGTAGAAATGTTCATGACAAACAGTAGAAACGTGCCAGAAAGCAGTAGGAACGTCCAAGACAAAGTACATAGACAGGTTTGCAGTAAGACAGTGAGCATAGCATTGGCTGGCAGGGTACACACCCTGAGGACAGCAGGGCTGTGCACCAGCAGACTGCAATGGCGGAGAGGCAGGTGCGGGAGGTCATCCTGCTGGGGGCCTGCAGGGGGCGACACACCACCAAATAGCGCTCCAGGGACACCACCACCAGGGACAGAGCAGACCCGTGCACGGCGCTATACTCAACGAACGGTCGCACCTTACCTGCGCCGGGAGACAGAGGAACTTCGTCTCTTTTTGAGAAGTTATGAATTATTTGCCCAAGGTCTGGATGTAATGTTAGTTGTAAGATTATGGGTTATTTGCACCAATTGTGGATGTGAAGTTGGTTGTTAAATTATTGATTATTTGCAGCTGTTGTGGATTTGCTCGTGACCAAGAGCTTCTAGTAGCGGTTGGACTAGCGTTTGATTCACGTAGAAAATGGAATCCAAATAATAATTGAGAAATTAGGCATCGAGGACAAGATGACAGAACCAAATTTTCAGGATAAAGAAAAACGAGGAGCTCATAATTACCAGCAACGCAATTACTTATGGTAATTACGTAGTATCGTCAATTTAAACGCCTCGCTGATGGCTTTTCAGTATTTATGCGCTCGAAAACACAACAACTGCTTACCTTCTACTAGAAACATTTTTATTGCAAACCTTTAAATAAAAACACAACGATTGCAAAACTTAAAGCAGGAACGTGCCTATTATATACAGTAATTTAAAGCAGATATATAATTATCTCATTTGATTAACCCTAAAACGGTCACCTGGGATGATTTTTCCCAAGTTACCAAGCTTTCAAGGCTTATGAAATACAGGGTTACCATTCTAGGGTTAAACTGACTCGTGAGGGGTTCTAATTCTTGTTGATAGGTCAATTGTTAAGTTTTTAATAGATGAAAATATTAACATTTATGTCACATTTAAAAGGGGAGAATATATTTAGTTAGAATATATTTAAAAATAAGACACACTTTAAAATCAAAACTTCAAAATTGCAATCAAATTGTCTTTAATTTTCAATCTGAACATAAAATGGCACAAAGGATCTGACGTTCATATTTTTGTAAGTTCATATTTAATTTAGACACGTTCGGCCCCTCCAAATTTTAATTTTTTTACCTAGAAGTAAATCGAAGGATCTACACGCATATTCGTTTGGATGCAACAGCATAGGAGTGCGTCTACCACAACAACGCTGTCCTATATTCCCTAACATGCGCCATCTACAAAGCAACATTCCCAATTTGAGGAATCTACCTTGCATCATTCCTCAACATGTGGCGTCTACCAACATTATTCCCGAACATGCGGTATCTACCCAGCATTATTCCCTAACATGCAGTATCTACCAAGTAACATTCCCAAATTTGCAGCATCTACCAAACAACATTCCCAACGTGAGGAATCTACCTTGCATCATTCCTCAACATGTTGTATCTACCAAGCATTATTCCCGAACATGTAGTATACACCTAGCAACATTCCCCGACATGAGACGTCTACCAAGCAACATTCCGATTCCCATTCCAACAGCACAAGTAACAACAACAGGAACAGTAAGAATAACAGCAACAACAACAAAAGGGACACCAGCAGCAACAACAGAAACACCAACAGGAACAGCATCAACAGTAACAATAGAAACAACACCTCACATGCGTGACAGGGATTATATTTTCCTGTCCTTATCGGAAGTATTTTTATTTTATTTGCCAGGCTTACGATAAGAAGCAGAAAATGAGAGACTAGTGCGTGGGAAATTAGAAAAAATTATTTCTGCTGGAACCTAGAGTTTAATATTTCATTATCTAAGTTCCGTAAATTTATAATAATTTTCCTGATGAATGAATGTGCAGTGAACTATATTACTCATCACATGAGAAACAAGAATTTTTTCTTGTTTTTTTTTCAAACAGTTGATTAAAGTAGATATTTTAGTTCGACATTTTATTTCAAATTCTAGAACAACATTCTTTTTTGATAACGTACACTGGCGCTGTGCTTGTATTATAAATCAATGCCACCAATGAGCAAATTTAAACGTGACAAATAGAATGGCATTTTCTATTTTCGCTCATCACAGAGAGAGTGCATTGTCTACGACACTTCCCGCTTTATTGAGTATCAAGTAAACTAAATTCAAGTTAAACAACGGTAAGACTCCGATGAATTTAGTTCATATTATTTTGTGCCCTACTAGAGATGGAATTAAATAAACAGTCATAAAATCTCAAAAATTCGTGCTGTTTTTCAGCGGGAGTGATGGTACAGTCACCCCTCAGCTCCCTCTTTGGGGTTAACGTGAGGTCCCTTTGAGCTCTGACGCATGAATTCAGTTTTAAAACTTTCAGCTACAGGAAAATTGGCAATCAGGAATTCATCTATTCTAGGAAGTGCATGACCACTACATGGATGAAAAGGCAATGCGTTCGTGAAAACAAGCCAATAAAAAAATAAACATTGATATTGTTTTGGAGAGCTTGTCAAAAAGAACCAAGTCGCTAGGAAGTAAGGACTTTTTTCTATCAATCAGAACTAGTTTTGCAATAGGCGGACGAATTAATAATTTGCCCCGATCTAGGACGGAAAGTTCAGTTCAGTTGACCATGAGAAAGTCTGAATTTTGAAGCAATCGTTCTGAGTTCTGATGCTTCAGCGGTGCTCGGTCCTAATGGCAGTCTCACCAGACGACCTCCCAAAAGAACCCAAAACTAAAAACGTTAACTGAAATGTTCTCTAGAGTTCTGGGTCAAACTAAAGATAAGAGAATTCTGGAACGGATTTCAAAATAAAACAAATTTGAACATTTCTAAAGTGAATGGCTGAAGGAGAGATAAATTTTTTATTCCCTTGTTTAAAATGAGATGTTTTTTGATAACATATGTTCAGTAAAGAACGTTTGACTTTCATCGGAATTTAACGAAATAAACTTTTTGCACATTTTCGGCCTTGCTTCCAACATCCTGCGTCAAGAAAAGACCAATAGAGTTTTTTTAGGATTGCATGTCGTCGTAATTTTGCTTGACTGAACATTGCGTCGGTGTGCAATTATCTTGTTAAGCATAGGGGCGTGCAGGGGGAAAACGACCCCCTGCTCCTAATTGCGCTGACGCAGGGAGCTGAGCTGGGAGCAGGGAGCTGAGCTAGGAAGTAGGGAGCTGAGCTGGGAGCAGGGAGCTGAGATGGGGAGCAGGGAGTGAAGCTGGGGAACAGGGAGCTGAGCTGGGAAGCCTGCATCAAGGTAGCCATCGACTGCTTGAAGGTAACCGTGGGCAGAATGTCTACAGGGATGTACTGGGACAAACACGTACGAGTGTGTAGGCAACACGTACGAGTGTGTAGGCAACACGTACGAGTGTGTAGGCAACACGTACGAGTGTATATGCAACACGTACGAGTGTGTAGGCAACACGTACGAGTGTGTAGGCAACACGTACGAGTGTATAGGCAACACGTACGAGTGTGTAGGCAACACGTACGAGTGTATAGGCAACACGTAGGAGTGTGTAGGCAACACGTACGAGTGTATAGGCTTGCAACAACGTCAAGCTACAACCCGTGAAATGGATCAGCTGCTCATGATGCTGTGTGTGGGTCAATTTTTGCTCTCGTAAATCTTCATTCGCCATTAGTAATGAAAAACTCGAGATATTTTTCTTTCAGTGGGTGCATTTACTATAAACAATTGAAACACATTCAGCGTTTTTCCTTTTTCTAACATAAATCACGTCTGACCTTAAACTTCACTACAGCAGAAGAGCCTTGGAGCAAGTTTGGGTCACTTAGGGGCAGAATTAGAGCATTACTTCACTGTGAATGTTGACCTCAGGAACGTGTACCTGGACGCACTTCAGCCTGGCACGCAAACTTCTTACCTCTGAAGCGAGCTGCTCGGGCAAAGTGGCAGCGATAAGGAGGTTTCGAGCTAATTTTTATGATGAATCGATGCTCAGAACTGTTTCTTTGCTGACGTTTTAGCAGTTGCTTCGTTTTTTCCCGCTACCACACTTGAGTACAAAGGCCGATTACTCGTACGGTAAGGAGAATCAGAGCTATTCAGACACGCAATTGGAGCAAAATCTAGAATTTTTGTAGCAAAAAACAAAATAATTGCACGAATTAAGTGCTTACAAACAGGCTTATGCGTGCATATGCTATTCCTACCAATGATGGAACAAGGTGTGGATGAAGGAATTGGAGAATGGTTTATTTATATAAATTTGATGGTTAGTTTTATGTTATGTTTAAACTTGACACATAACCGTGATATATGTTAAAATAATCGTTTTTATTGAGTTATACAGACTCAAAATACCGGTAACTAAAAATATGATAGGTAAAAAATCTACGCTAATTATTAATCGTGTATGAATGCCATCCCTCCTTTGGTTAGTGCTACTTAGTTTTGACTCGTAAATTCTACGTTTATGTGAATTCGTAAACGTGAAATCGAAAAAAATGGTAAAGCTATCCATAAAATATGAGGGAAATGAACAAAAACACAAAAAATTAAAGAAAATGAGTTATTTTGCATATGAGTTGCACTATGCGTTGAAGCACCAGAAGAGAAAAAAGTTCAGGCATGGCAAATTGGAGAACGACATCGTGCAGTCAACCGCTGCTAAGGCCGGGCTTCCCTGGCAACATTGTCGTCTGCCTCATTTTTTAATACAATAATTTATGCATGAACGTGAACTGTGATGTTTCTTCCTAACATTCATGGTTAATTTATTACTCACAGACCCTTACGATTTACTTTTTATTTGTTCTTAACTTTTTGGGCGAAGAAAGGCAAGAGCGCGTACTGCTTGTGAGTGATGTGGAATCGTTGATGTAAATGTGAAGTATCTCACTAATGGAAAAGCATTTAGTGATGCAGCAGTATTGTTACCCAAAGTTGAACATCATTAAATCTTAAAAGGGAATGAACATGCAATTAGATCATTTTGATAGCCGATTAGCACCAAGTTAAACCACTGACTAGTTGGCTGACTGGTTTTTCGTCCACATCAAGAAAGTGACAAGCGCCTGACTCTGTAGTGCTGAAGTGTGCAGGCTACCGAACATTGAATGCGTACCAGCGGGAAAAATGTCGATTTTATATCAAAGTATTATTTTACTTTTATGAAACACGTAGATTTGACGTCGACTGACGTAGATGGTAGCAAAGGACAAACATATATTACATACTGTATTTATTAACGATGACCATCGCAGAAATATTACTGTAGAAGACCAGTGCGCGTTTTTAGCGAACAACCAGCTAGTAACCTGCCAGTAACTAACCGGGAACCTGCGAGTAATTAGCCAGTAGCCAACCAGTACCAGCCACGAACCAGCCAGTAATCTGCAAGGAACCTACCAGTAACCTGCCAGTACCTGCCAGCGTCACAACCCGCATTGAGGTGGCGTGCTGTTGGTTGTGTTTGTTGACCTGAGTAGTACAATGCAGGGGCCATTGGGAAGCCAATCGATGGAGCATGTCTGCAGTCGTACGTGCATCACAACAACAACAAAACATGTGAAACAAAACCGCAAAATACCTCAAGAAGGGAGCTTGGATGTACGGTAGTCGAGTGAGGAGGTCATGCACGTCAATAGTATTTGCACATCGTTAAGAATTCCAAAAAATAGGGCTTGTGGAACAACAGTTTTTAAATCAAATAATATGATGTAATGAATGATGTTTCACAATGCATATGGAACTGCATGTCGCAATCGTTTGAGTGATCACGAGTTTTGCAATCATCCTTTATTGGAAAGTATTATTCATGTTAATTTGAAGTTGTTTGACGAGATGTAACTGAACGTGGAAGTTCACGACTTTACCGGCACAAGCTACACTGTAGTATTGTTCATAGAGCAAAATAGTTATCAGATATTGAATTAATTTTAAATTTCTTCTGCGCTAAGCAAAGAGGATTATGTGACTGGTGTAAACTTGAAAATATTGTACAAATATGATATATTTTACAAACATTCGTAAAAACCTTGGTGTGAATATGAAGCAATTGTTGAAATATATCGTAATAAATTTGATAATAATTTTTAAAATTCAGAGTTTCGGAATCTAATACTGACAAATGTCGAACTGGAAGACCAAAGTCATCCAGCTGTGAAGAAGCTGTTCAGTGTGTGAGTCTAATGTTTAGATGGACTTTTGTTGAATATTGTTATGAAGCTCCTCGAACAGTGACTGTTCTCTCTTCTGCTGTGTATTTAGCTATTTTTAGAGGCTTCTAAAGTATGTAATTATTTGAATCCGAAAATCTAATGTTCAGTCTGTATTAAAAATACAAAAACTACAGTATTTTCATTTCAATCACAATTTACTAGAACCTTGTATCTTTCATAGGTTTTGCGTAATAAATGCTTATTATGGTAAAGTAACTTTTGGGCCACTCTATACTCCGTACAGTAGAGGTATCATCATGGCAAAAGTAACGAACTGACAAATTCGCAATAAGAACTGATTGTTCAACTATGGAAAAAAGTTAAAAGCTACAGAAACATGTTAGAAGACTGGCTTCTCCCCTTCGAAAAGAGGTTAACAAAGTGGAAAAATTCAGTTTACAGCATCGAAGAAGATACCTGCACTCCGCAATCTCAAAGTTTTGTTTTCAAACATTTCTACAAAGCAATATCCTCCCACCCACCGCAATCTGACTCGTGTGAACAAATGTACCGAAAAAAAATCATGCACGACATTGACATTCTTGCCATGTGGGAAATTTTCCTCGATCTTGATGTAAGTAACATCAAGAAGACATTAGAAGTGATTGAATTAAAAAGCATCTACGTGTTTATTATACGATTAATAACCTTTAAAAAAACTTACCCTCCAGTGTGGAATAAAGCGTCAGTACGTGAACTTACACAGAGCAGGGCCGAGTACCCAAGCTTCAGGAGTGGTTTGCAGCTCCACCAGTACAGTAGGCAGACACAGCACCAGCACAAGTAGATGAGCTACTGCCAAGTTTGTCATGAAGTAGACGGGGGTGGACCGCTTTCCACGCAGTACCACGGCAGGCACCAGGAGGTTGCCCACCACACCTACGACCAACACCACTGCAATCACTGACGTCGACACCCACCGAATGTGCGCCGGCAACGACAAAGATGGAGTTGCATTATCTAGCGACAAAGTTGGCGTCGTATTATCTAGCGACAAAGATGGCGTCACGTATCCAAGCGTCAGGGATAGCGTCGTGTCATTAGGATCCCGAAGCCGTGCGGTGTTATTTGCACCGTTCGTCTCGGAGGTGAACGAGTCGTCGAGCTGCAGAGCAACATCTGGAGAAGCTTCAGTTGACCCGTACGCACTGAGTGAGTCAAAGTCGAGGGAGGAGTTCATGCGTGACTGAGCAGTTGAAGTTGGCCTGTTGTCTTCCATATGTGTTAGTTTCCAGTGAACAAAAATCAAAGTACTTGGGTTTGATTAGGTTTTGTTGCACTACCTCTCTTGAGTATTATAGAAATTTCAAAGAACAGTTCTCCTTGATAAATTGTCGACCAAATTCTTGACTAAAGCTAAATTGTCAACTTTACATCTGTAACCACTAGGAAACAAATCAAACACTGTTCGCTGAAAATATAACAAGAAACACATTGTATTGGTTGGTGAAAATCATTAACTGACATTGAGAATTGGTAATTCCAAGAAACTGGCCACTTATTATCACAGAGTGGCAGTACACAATCATCAAGCAAACACTGTAATCATCAAATATTGTGTTATTAAGCTGTTCCATAATTTTTATCATCACGAAGACTTAAAAATAAGTTCCGTGTAATATACTATGAAAATCGATCTTAGAAATAATTAAAATTTCCTTTATTTTCAAGCAAAGAAAAATTACTGTATGTTCATAGAGTCCTTCACGTGTTTGTGTTAGGGAGCATCGTTCATTGTCATTTCGTGACTCGACTGAGAGAACTATGAAATTTCTTTTTTAAAGAATATTACTCCTGCATAGAAAATTATTGATTAGATTGCTTAATACTAAAGTAATGCTACATTTTCCAATGCAAAAAATTGTCTTTAAATTCCAGCAGGGAACGCTTCGCTCTACGATTCACTTTTTAGTTAATCTACTTAGGAAAGATGCATAAATTAGGAAGTGTGGGGAAAAGTAGGTACATTGGTTGCAACGTTTTATTGTTCCCTTGGAAAAACAAACAAATGACTGCCCAGTTCTTGCGCTCATGCGTCAACGAAAAGCGAAACAGAGAAACAAAAATACAAGAAGCTAACAATTAAGTAACGTGCTGATAAAAATATTGACTGATTGTGAAACGATATGACGAAGAGAAGCTCAGAATAGACTAGATTCAGTGCAAGTGGCTCATCTGACAGGGATCACATAACAGTTCTACGAAACCATGCAGGGAATAACTCGAGGAATCACACGTGGCGGCTTTTCATGGCTTATTGCGACGAAAAAACGCACGTAGAAAGTGAGGCCATTTTGCTACTTTGTTTGCGTATGCATATGAGGAAGCAAAGCAACAACAGACCGCCGATAGCAGGACACGCAATGCTGGTGCTATCGATAGAGATGTTGGCGAAGGTTTAGGTCGCAAAGCTTTGTATCTGGAGCGAGCTTCTCTACAGCAACGCAACGCATGCCACATGCTGGTGTTGGTGCAATGTGTTATGGGGTGTGGAATTACAGGGTCAGAAATAGTACAGTGAGATGTAGTAGTAGGCAAGGGTCATGATGGTAACGATCTATGTTTTACGGTGTGGGATTACGGGGTCAAGGATAGTAAAGTGAGAGTAGTGATAAACGGCTAGGTCAGGAATAGTAGAGTGAGGAGTAGTGGTAGAAGGTGGTGTCAGGAATGGAAGAATAAAAAGTTTTGGTAGAAGGTGGGGTCAGAAATAGTAGAATGCAGGCGGGTAGAAGATTGGGCCTAGAATAGAATAAAAAAGATTAGAATACAGCAGGAGGAACGAGCCGATTGGTCCGTCCATTCTTAATGATTACCTATGTTTGAAGCTCTCTAAGCTTAAGATATCCATCGCGTTCAGGTACTGCAATCATATACAGACCCTAAGAGTAAAGAAGGATGGGTTAAATTCATAGTTTCAGTCATTATTTTTCACACAATGATTACCTAACTCACATTACACAATTATATAACTCTAGCTATACAGTAGCTGTATGACTCTTGTTATACAGTAGTTATATGACTCGGTGTAGGAATGTATGTTAATTAGTTGTGTTAAGTTTACATTGAAATTCAGGTTGTTGGAATTTCTGTTCTTTGTTCGGTTAACATCGTTGATCATTAGTGTAAATTTACAAATTTACGTAACTCTTCAGGAGTAAAAATTTGACTGTCGGCCAACTGAATGCAAACTTCATTTACGCTTTTGTCCATTAATAACAGAAATTGTTGGTCAGATTTCAACTAGATGAACAGCATTTACCTTTTACTATTAGGCGTGAAATGAGGAAGAAATATTCTACCTTTGCGACGGTCCTTTTTATAGCAGCCTCCTTTACAAGAACCCTTCCTCGTACGCACAAACATTGCATGACTTCCATTCATTCAAGGATAAAAATTTACACAATGAATTATATGGATTTATTCGTTAACTCCTAATTATTAAGATATACACTTGAGACTGACAAAGGCGGCGGCCCTTGGTTCGTGGCTATTAGCTGTCCCTCTTAGGTGACTGAGACCTAATTGTCGGTATCACATCCTCCTCCGGTATTCATGTCCTCGTCATCTGGTATGTATCTTAGCTACATGCTGGGACTCCGCACTGGTGGGTCATGCTACGCCTGACAACGCTGGACCTTGAAAGGATCTAATCTAGGGTGATGGACTTACGCATTGTTGTTGCCTACAGTCTTTAGCTTAGTTCTAATATATTTTTGATACGAGACTCGCTGTTCAGCCTGTGGCTTAAAATCCTGAATTAATTTGTAACTCACCTGAATTTCAAACGAGGTTATTAACTGCATATCTAGAGTCGAGTGTTAATCTAAATTCGAGTGTTAATCTAAAATCGAATGCTAATCTAAGTTTGAGTGCTAAAGCTGATAATCATCATTTATTTCGCACTCTGTCTCGTATGCTAAATGACCTCATTTTGCGCAGCTTGTTGATCTTCGTTATGGCTTGGGAATGCATTGGCAGCATTTTGGCGGGTGCCTTAACTCGTATCCTTATTCGATAACAAAGTGCGCACCAGCGTCTTTGTAAGATGGTGACAATCCTTGCTCAAATGAAATGTCTCCTTGATGCAGCAGTAGTGGCAGTACCTGCCTAGGTGATAGCAGTAACTGCAGCAGTAGTGGCAGTACCCGCCTAGGTGATAGCAGTAACTGCAGCAGTAGTGGCAGTACCCGCCTAGGTGATAGCAGTAACTGCAGCAGTAGTGGCAGGGTGTCAGAGTTATGAAGGTAAGCAAATGTTCTCCCTAGTCACGCAGCACCCACACACCCGCATGTTGATGACAACCCTTTAACAGAGAGCTGCTGTGCTCTACAGCTGCTGTACTGTGCAGCTACTGTGCTGTTCAGTTATTGTACTGTGCAGCTGCTGTACTGTACAGCTACTGTGCTGTTCAGTTGTTGTACTGTGCAGCTGCTGTGCTGTGCAGCTGCTGTGCTGTGCAGCTACTGTGCTGTGCAGCTTCTGTACTGTGCAGCTGCTGTGCTGTGCAGCTGCTGTGCTGTACAGCTGCTGTGCTCTGCAGCTGCTGTGCTGTACAGCTGCTGTGCTGTGCAACTGTTGTGATGGAAAGCTACTGGGCTGTGTAACTGCTGTGCAGCACAGCTGCTGGGCTGTGTAACTGCTGTGCAGCACAGCTGCTGGGTCATGCTGGGTTATCACTGTAAACACATTCTCGCTGTTAATCACTCTGCTTGCATCTCAACAGAAAAAGTTAACTTAAACAGTCTGCTTGGGATAGTTGTGAAGTAATTCGCAAGTAATTATGCAATAAAATTATAGTATCAGGTTGTAATGAATTTTGTTCATTTCTTGAGTTATAATTTAACGGCATCATAATATCAATTGAACTTATAAATGACATATGTGTAGCTATCTAAATCGCTGGAATAATATTTATTTCAGTTTGTTAAAATTATTATAATAAATAACTATTGTTGACCCAAATGTACAATCGGAATTTTCACTTTCGATAGGAGTAATGTAGTTTCCGAACTACTGTATTCATATAGGGAACTAAGAATAAGCAGATAAAGAACCTATATAGTGAGAGTCGGATGGAAAGGGAGGGGACTATTGAAAGGCTCTACTATTGAAGAGGCATTAGTATTGGGATCACTTATTGTTAAAGGGTCTCAGCGCCGTCGCGTTCTGAAGATCCATCCGGTCCCAAACCGCCCAATTGTCCGTATTACACTTGTTTAGACTACAAGTTTCGCTGCAGCTTGAAGCGGAGTCGTCGGGTGGCGTGCTGTGGTGGAAGCTGTTCCTGCTCCATCGTCGGCAGACGTGACGTTCTACTTCTTCCTTGCTTTCCCCTGCCTATATTTTGTGTTTTTGAATAGAATTTCTTTCATTTTGTTTTGTTGTGCAATCTAGCACCAATTGTCTGACGCGTACTCCATGTTTTAAATAACTGGTTTAACCAGAACTCTAAATAAATACCTTAAAATTAGACTGTTGTCTAACTTCAAATTAAAATTACTTAAATAAGAGTGAATTCGTCTAATCATGAGGGTCTGAAAAGACTCTCAACTCTGAATTCTACTCTATAAATTAAAATTTCCTCTTCCTTTCTAAACGTTAAAACTACTACTATCCTTTACTGTCTATGTGGAGTACGCTTCTTTAACTATTTTCAACTATCTTTAAATTCTAACACGCCTAGCAGTTTCCGATGGAAACACTGAAAGAGCACGTATCTTTTAGGTTTGTATCAAGGATTCGAAAGTTAACTGAAAATCACCATACTGAAATACTTCTTGCTAAGTCCATCATTACAGAGTAATTGATTCGTTAATTTCAACAGTACAAATACATTCGGGGTTGCTACCAGTTTTGGGACAGCGACGGGCGAACTCTTTCCAGTGCAGTCCTCGCTGTCAATGGTAGGTCGCTTGCCTACAGTTAGGCCCCTGAACTACATTTGGTATTGATATCAACATTTACCCGGCATTCCGTAAATTTCATAAGAATCTATTATTTAGCGGCAGGAAGAAGTGGGAGCCCAAGGTCGTGCGTCGGCAGTCTTGGAGCACGGATCATCGGTGCCCTTTGCCGCTGGTGTTCTGCAGACGCTGCTTAAGATTAAGATTGAGCGCGGTTCGGCTGGTGAGAGCTGACATTCCGGCTCTAGACCCTAAGGACCGACGGACTCGAGCGTGGGGGTGCTGAGACTAAGCGTTCTCTCCAGTTGTGTATTTATGTTCTGGCTCTCTATGACGTCACCTTATTATTAATCTAGAAGAGACGC
The DNA here is from genome assembly GCA_006783055.1 of Trinorchestia longiramus. Classification (NCBI taxonomy): domain Eukaryota; kingdom Metazoa; phylum Arthropoda; class Malacostraca; order Amphipoda; family Talitridae; genus Trinorchestia; species Trinorchestia longiramus. The sequence goes on from VCRD01001432.1 coordinate 133,202, forward strand.
CAGGTTTATTGGAGGAACGGATTAAAACCCTAACCATTTTTTTTTGTTGACGGTCAAGTCGTCAAAATTTGATAATTAAATTACTTAAATGTAAAAATATTAAATTGTTCCTTGATTTAAAGTAAATAAATAAGATTAAATAACCTTCACTTTTTACCCATGAAGTGTCGTGAACTTTGTGGCGTGCAAAATTCGCGACAGTACACTCAAAGCAAAGGACACAGTAGGCATATTTTACTGTATAAATTTCAGGAGGGCAATACAGAAATTTCAGCAGCAGGATCCCTCACAAACACTTAAGGAAATGATGTGTTGAATGAAAAGACCTTCAGAAGATGGTTTTCACGTTTCGAAATGAATGACTTCAGTCTAAAGGCTGAACAAAGAAAAAAGATGCTCTGGAGGAATCAATTCTCAGGCTCTCATTGATGAAAACCATACCTGTACATCGAGAAATCGTCACTCTTGATCTACATTTTTTTTAAATTGCCACTATTCGTTCACATTATATTTAATTTGTAACTTGTAATCTTCATCATATTTAAACTGTTACTTGTCTACATTATGTTTAAATTGTCACTTGTTCACATTACACACTGTTAATGCGACACGAAACCATTGCAGTTAATGGAGGAAAGGCAAAAAATATTTCCCAAGCAAAGAGTGTTGATGTAAATAATTGTCAACTTCACAATAAAGAGAGGTGATGGAAATAACTATAGTTGACAACAAAGAGTTGGCAGAAATAACTGACAACTTCACAATAAAGAGAGTTGACGTGTATGGTTGTAGAGTCCCCATTAAAGGAGTTAACAGAAATCATTGTAATTTTGCAATAAAATGAGTTCATGGAAATCACTGCTAAGTCCACAACGAATTCAGTCCAAACAGGGCTTTCCATAAAGGAACTCGAACTTTGATATTCCTGCAGCAACAACTGAACAACGCAAAAAATTCTGCACTTCGTAAAACACGTAAGTTAGAATGTTATTTAATTATGCTCTTACACACGTAGTTCATCTTTAGCGCGTCACAGCGAGTCAAGAAACTGACGTTGACGCACATTTCCGAGTCAATTTCTAAAGCTTACAGGCTTATGTGACTTGATCCGAGAACGCTTAAAACGACAAGCAAAATCTGTTTTTTTAATTGCCACACCAGACACACCACTGCAGCAGTGGTTTTAATGCTCTACAGGTGCAACCTTTCATATTTCTTTTTCCTAAATGATAGTGCATTGAGAATTGAGTTGGACACATAACCGATTTTTTAACAGAGCCAAAGACGCAGAACGTAAGTCCACAAAATTAGAGCGCCTTGGCAGCGGAGAAGAGGCTTTTCGAAGCTATTTATTTCAAGGACCGCAGTTAACCCTTGTGTGGTGTTCAAATTGTTGTTATTCAGTGTGTTTGTGGGTCTGGTGTATCAGTCGCATTTTGAAGTTTTTATTGCTTCACAATCAAACACTTTTACGTTAAAATACACAACAGATGTTTAGTTCATCTTAATTACAAGCAATATAAATAGTAAAAATGAAAACGGGTCCCACAGACCTGAACACCACACATGGGTTAAGGCAGTTGACAGGTTAACGGAAAACGTTGAGTCGTCAACCGTAACTTTATGGAAATATACGTTTTTGTTGTTTGTTTTGTTTTGAAGAACAGGAATCTGATCAGGGTTACTCAGATCATAGCGCACAAGTGTCAGGGTTACTCAGATCATAGCGCACAAGTGTCAGGGTTACTCAGATCATAGCGCACAAGTGTCAGGGTTACTCAGATCATAGCGCACAAGTGTCAGGGTTACTCAGATCACAGCGCACAAGTGCCAGGGTTACTCAGATCACAGCGCACAAGTGTCAGGGTTACAGATCACAGCGCACAACTGAACCTACCTGCTCGACGGCCGCAGCCTGCAACGCTTCTGCATCATGAGTTTCTAACGCAAGCTGCAGGACGACGTTGCTTTATTGCCCTGAATGAGACCTTCGGGCTCTGACCTCCATATTGTGATAGCACGTGCTTTCTCAAGATTAACTTTATGAATTTGAGCCAAAGCCAATGTGCGTCCAAATTTGAATGAATGAGAATTTCCCCCAAGAAAAACGTGAGTTATTGAGATCAGCAAACAAGAATGCATTGCAGTGACATCAAAATTAATTTACGACGGCAGCTTTATTTAACTACGAATGAAATCGTGCTGGCAAACAAGATTCTTTACTGCATCACTCTGTGCTAATATCGTCAGGGTCTTTCAAGAGTAACAGACCGTATGGCTGCAGCCATCATCAGTTTTATTAATAAACTTCCCAAGAACAGAGTATTCCTAATTATAGTAGCAAATACTGAAGGAAATCACTAAACTTAGACAGTTGTATTCCAGAATCAATTTCAAGCATACAAGGAAAAGAACTGAATCCGATTCACCAGTTGCGTTCTCGAAAGTTGCGACTGAAGAAGCTATTGAAGAGCCCGTAAAAACCAGTGAAATAAAGGTTCACTCAGTGGATTAATAAAAATTTGAATAAATAATACCATACTTTACTTTTGGGCCCCAGAAGGCGTACCACCAAATAGTCAATCATGTTCTGCTTCCGATGGTAAAACGCTTAAAGTCTGGACTGAAGGCATGGAGCTCCAAAACATCAATGTTTCTGACAGATCTTTTACTCGGTCCAGAAACAATGTTGGGCCACCACTGTTAAGATGAGTGAATCGGGGTGTGAATCTAGGAATTTCTCTCAAATGCAGAACCCGGTAAAAACACGAATTTTCCTAATCTATGAAAATACGAGAGTACATTGATGTGTAATAATTGGTGAGGCATTTTCTCTGTATATCACGAGGGAGAAGAACGCATGTTTACAGGAGAAGAGGTTTCTTCGTTCACACACCTGAATGCGCCCTTTGAGTTTGTAGCGAAACTTTCAATGAGCTTAGCTGAGTTGAACGCTCATACGAGTCAGACGCTGTCAGCGCTATGACAATATTTATATTATTCTATTCTCGTGATCACTTAGCCCCCCTAGGACACTAGATGACAAATGATGATCCAATGAAACAGTCTTTCCAATTATTAGGTCGTTAAGTATGAAGTGTCCGACTTTCTTATCAAGTTTAAAGTCATCAGCATTCATGTTTCAACCTACCCATCTTCAGTTTTTCCGCATTGAACAGCTACAGCATCACTTGTCCATAAGATAGAACCAAATTGGCATTAAACAGTCCAAAGAAGAATTTGCATTAGGAAAAGTTAATGGTGTCTGTTTGGTGGTACAGTGATGGTGTCATCCACTTCAGCTTCATAAGACTCGGCACGTCAATTACAGCAGATATATGCATTAGCCAATTGGCTGAAATGATGAAGAAATTTTCAATGAAACTAAAATTGGTTAATAGAGATGGACCAAATTCTCTTGGTCCACGTAGGCCGTGTTGCACTCGTATGCAGCGGACAGGCGGTGCATTCAATACTTGTCTCGCAGATTTTAATAATTTCTTCACTATGGAGAGAAAAACGACAATTAAGTTCGAGGTTGGGAATCATTAATGAAAAATTGTGAAGTTTCATCGACGTTTTTGAGGCAGCCACACAAGCAAAAAGTTAATTTCATTTATAAACAAATGATTTCCAGTAAACAAAAATGCTTGGAATGGAAATACGCAATATTCTTTGAACATTATGCCCATTCTTAATTTATTTTTCTTAATTCGCACTCATCAGCATTACTCATAGGTATCACTCATGGGCATCACTCATCGACGCAAAATCAATTGCCCAAACAGTAAGGAGTTTCGAGGTGTCATTTGGAGCCATCGTGATGCAGGAAAACATCCAAATGTTACACTCCCCTTTATTTCTTTCATCAAATTATTTCATAAAACCTGGGCGGTGAGACTCTCCTCTGCCACATTTTATGCAACGCAGCAGACGAGGTATGTACATAACAGGTGTATGTAAAAAAATGTACGCAACAGACGTACATGACAGGAAAATGTTTCAGTACAAGATATAATTTGGACAATTGCTCGACCTGAATGAAAAAAATGTCTCCACAGATTGAAATGCCAATGTTGCAAATTTTCCCATTATTCACTCTTTAAATTAAATAAAACAAATAAAGGTTTACAACTGGTTTACAAGTAGCACTTGAAGTGGTAGTTAAGAAGTTTGCTAGCGCTTCAGTGGCTCAGACTATATTGCGCCGAAGGTCTCGCAATTGAAAATAGACCATTTGTTACGTCATCTTAACAGTAATCTAATATTAGTTTTAACATTATAAAAAGATTTCTCGTTTATTAACAGTCGCCCCAAATAGGCGTGATCTCAACGGTTATGCAGTGGTCTCACCCCTGTTCTAAGGTTTTCCTCATAAATTTTGAGCCGCTCATCAATTAGGAAAGAGTACATAAAAGAACAGTCAATCCATCGTTCTTACAAGATATAGCCAAATGTCATGTCACGTTCAGAAGAGGAGGCCAGCTAAGCCCCTGGGGTTTCAGCTACCAACGGGTTTACACCTGGAATAAGAACCTATATAATTTGTAACATCCTGTTGAAATAATCTGTTACAGTTCATACTAGTATTCTCGTGTTGACTGCAATACGGAGCTTGTTAGCGTGATCCTTTCATTTGCGGCTCATTCACGTCCGTGTGACAAGCGTGGATGGAGATCTGGAGGCGACGAAGGCTTTTTTCTTTGCCCAGAATCTCTAGCACTTCTGCAATGGGTTCGCCTTGCTGCACAGTAAAAAAGAATACAGCGCTACAAATAGCCGTAAATCCACGCTAAAGTTGATGTTAGTGCAGAACTGCAATAGATTTCCCGCGTTTGAAGAGATATGTCACAAACATAAATTAACTAAAAATACAGTACAGTGTTCCCTAACTTATCACAGGTGTTACGTTCCACGACCAACCGTAATATGTGAAAATCCGCGATGTAGGGATGCTCTATATATTTTGATATCACGCACAAAATAGCAATATAATATCATTTTATAACTACGCACACACGATTGTTTGATGCTTACAGGAAATGGAAGAGTGGTGAGGGGAAGCTCCGCTCGAATGAAAAAAAACAAGATCCAACGGTTACTGAGCCAATCAGCAAATGGGTTACAGAGCAGCATTCACTTTCCATCAATCAACCAATCATGTGTTGTTTAAAATCTCACGTCGGTAAGTAACGTCTCAAGCGGCCGCTGTGTAAATCCTACTGTTCGTTTTTGTTGTATTCATCCGCTAAGTAAATACACTATTTACTGTAAATAGTTATTTATTATGATTCATAATATTATTTTAGTGTTAGAATCAATACTGTAAATATATTTTCAAACATTTTGTAATTTTTAATGCAAAATTCATCATCATACATACACGTACTACGTATGGGCAGAACGAGTATCGACAAAAACCGCGAAATAGCAAAAATAACGCGATGAATATTTTACTATTTTTTGAAAATCCGCGAAATAGCGAGGCCGCAACAAATGAAACGCAAAGTAGCGAGGGAACACTGTACTACGTATCTGTATAAATTACCTTTAAAGTAAGTGTGAATGTATAAAATACAGTGAAAACAACTGCAACTAAAAAGCCCACTCCCACAGTGTAATACAGCGCTCAGCACAGAACCTGTACAGTCTGATGTACGTACGCACATCCAGCGACTGAGCAACGGTCCATGAAATGTGAGCACTACTTCCAGCGCTGGTATCATGGACACTGGAAATACTATAATACTATTACGCGTCATCAGCATGGATAGTAGATACTCAGCATGGGTGGGTTAAGGAAAGTAGTATGGGTACAGGAGATTAGTGAGGGCGCAGGAGAGTATTGAGGGGACAGGAAAGTATTGAGGGGACAGGAAAGTATTGAGGGGACAGGAGAGTATTGAGGAGACAGGAGAGTATTGAGGAGACAGGAGAGTATTGAGGAGACAGGA
>VCRD01001433.1:7953-49150 GCA_006783055.1 Trinorchestia longiramus
ATCATATTTCATAAATTTGTACCCAAAAAGATTAGAAAAACATTAGGAAACGTGTAAAATTATGGGTTCTTCGTGATTTACGCACTAGAATTTGCTCGCAAGCACAATTTAATGAAGTTTCGTGCAATTTTTAATTATACAAAAAATACGAGAGTCAAGCGCATAAAAAAGTTTATGGTATGACAGGTATTTTATATATATATATATATATATATATATATATATATATATATATATATATATATGTATATAAAATACCAGTCATACCATAAACTTTTTTATGCGCTTGACTCTCGTTAGGAGGTACTGAGAATGATAATAATTTACTAATACAGAGATTTAAAGCATGGTACTAATTTACTCTAACACAGAAATTTGAAGGATCATAATATGTACGCGTAATTGACTCTGATACAGAGATCAAAATCATGGTATTAATTGACTTTAGTAGAGAGCTTTAAAGGAGAATAATAATTGTCTCTAACACAACGACTTATAAGATGATGATAATACTTGACTCTAATACAAAGATTTAGATGATAATAAAGCAGCCTTGTGAACGTGTCGCTGGTAGCAGTGCAGCGAACTGTGAAAACAGTCCTACGAAAGTTGGATTCAAATGTTTGGCTTGAAGGTGTGCTAACTAACCAGTGAGTAATCAGTCTAGATAAGGGGCAAGATATACGTTATTTTAGAAGCCAATAATACCTCATTTTACTGTAAGAACATGCTTATTTTACTACAAATTTAGCACAATTTAGGGTTAGTGTTTTAAGACACGGAATAAAATCCTTACTATGGAATGACTTAATTCTTAAAGTAGCCTTAAAGCATGTTTTTTTGGCAGGAGTTCCAGATTTTCTACGGGCGTTGCTTCAATTTTAACATTTCCATATCACTAAATAAATAAAACTGTTTATAGTTTTTGGACTTTATTTTTTATCAAACAAAGCTTCTGTACAATTCTATTATCGGACAACTTCTTATATATATATATATATATATATATATATATATATATATATATATATATTGATTTGTGGATGTAATTTTGTCATTTTTAGGCAATTTGATTCCACTGTATACATTTTTTTATCGAACATTAGTAGAATTTTGAACAGCGTAAAGAGTTTACGAACTTATAGTTTTTGAAGCTTTTTGAAATATTGATACTATCGTTCCATCATTGAAAGCATGTTTGCTTGCAATTGTATGGAACAAGTTAAGATGAACAATGAGTACAATGCCTATAGTTTTGGTTGAAGTAAACTGGTTCATATATCGCTCAAATTGGCAAAACACTTCTTAATAAATAATATGATAGTAAATATATTATATAATATTATTTACTATTTATAGTATTAATAGTAAATATAATATATTCCTACTTTTTCTGGCATAAACGACCATTATTATTTTCATGAGATAAGTGGATAATTGCATAACAGTCATCGAAATTGTGAAACATTCTTAATTTCTTGCGCAAATTTCTTATTCTGGACACTCGTTGTTATTAGATTCATGAGATAAATGGACAATCATATAACGTCTCTAGTAGCTGTGAAATATTCCTTATTTCTTGATCGTAAAAGGCTGTTATTATTTATACGAGATAAGTGGTTTTCTTTCATGAACAAGTCGTGGCGGAAGCTGCGTCCTTGCAAGCGTTGTTAATTCTTGCGCCTCGAGGAAAGATTCGTTTGAACTGCTGGAAATTGCTTGAAGGCTAATAGAGATTCAATTTGAACCGTTATTACAGCCCACACAAAGGCATTCTTGAGTGGAAAGTACATAAGGATTATGCTTCACAGCGTGGGTAGTCATGCCTGAACCACCAAAAAGTCAATACATCAAACTTTAGCAATGAAAAAGTTGCAGCTCCCAAATTGAGAGCACTGAAATATTTGTCTTGTTTCTATATCTTCTTGGGATGCTCATCGGAGGTTAAGAAACTGTTATTTTCATTAGAAAAAGCAAGGTAGAGAGCGTGAGATATAAAGAAGTTTCTTGAAGAGAAGAAATTAACCTAAATATCGATGATTACAGCTGATTAAAGATGATATACATACATAATGTGTCATTTAGAAAAATGTTTTCAGGGAAGATGCCATCATTAATAGTTAAGAAAAGACCTTGATACTAGAACAATACAATATGATTTTGCAATTTATTTTGTGTTAACGTTTTCTTTGAAGTTTTTATATGATGAAGTGTAGTTTGTGTGGTTTGTGAAACTTCATAAGTATTCAAATTCCCTTGGAATGACACTGTAAACTAATTTCCACCTTCAAAGGCAGGAAATTTATGCATACATAATAAGAAAAATAATCATATGAATAGATTCTGTTTTACAGATTCGAACACAAAAATAATGCCATCCACTATTCCGAAAAATTTATTCTGTTGTCTATACATGTATGTGTTACTGTTATTTTGGAAATATTTTATTCACATGCTTTGTTTTTCTCCTAAAAAAATTAGCAAAAGTTTATTATGTTCATCCAAAGCGAAGGAAATCTTAGTCAAACAGTTCACACATATCTAATGTTTTTGGACGCTTTAGATTCTCAAAAATTTGTTTGAAAACATTACGATATTCAAAAGCTGGTAGTAAACGTGAGTCAATAGATTTGTTCATCTCATCCTAACATACATTATAAATAAATAATGTTCTGAATAAGATTGCATTACTACACTGGAGTTTATACATCGTACTCATGCGATTTAATTGGAGATTTATTTCCTTATTTAATATTTTTCCGTAAGTCAAAGTATTTAAATACGTATAACGTTGCTCTGAGTTTGAACATCGGGGGACGTTTAAAAAGAAATGACCTATGCACATATGCATCAGTTTAAAATTTTGATGAAACTCTATTTCATCATCGTTATTTAAAAGGAGGATAAAAATCCACGCGGGGAAGTGCTGCAGAATGTTAATTGAAATGTTTGTTTCAGGTATCAGCTTTGCCTAAAATAAACATGGTTTTTAAAGCTCGTCATATTGTTAACTTAAAAAATTTCTACAGTACTCTTTTTTATCTCCAAAAATTATGGTTAACAACTGCCTCATGATACTACATAATAATACTAAATAAATCAAACAGAAATGTTTGGTTCAATTTAGTGAAAACATGATCCACGTATTCAACATTTTCCACCAAGTTGATGCTTCAAATTATTTTATCATTAAGTATGGTCCGATATAATACATTCATAAAATCTACTTTTCATTTTTGTGTGATAGTAATGCTGATGTGACGCTTAAGACTGTAAATCTAAATCGTTCCATGTTTAACATGGACTAGTTTTCGAAGCCCCAAATAACACGACATAAAAGAAGAGACATTCAAGACAGCTGAATTCATAGTATGTTGGAAACGAAATCTGGAAAAAATTGTTTCTATACACTTTCAAATTGGCTGTCTTATCAGAAAAGTCTGGTTGAATTAAGGCCAACGTGATGTTTGTATTCCCAAGTGTCACTCGTCCGTGTCTTTAGAGAGTAAAATGTTGACAAAAATAGAAAACGAAGATTCTTTACTCTGAAATTTCTGTACGTTTTTCCAAAATGCGTTCACACTTCGTTCAGGTTTTTCTAACATTCAGTAAAAGTTATGTCGCGGAATGCGGTAGCGAATACTTATTTATTCAAATGTCGCACGAGACGGATGATAATTGATGTAATAAATTTTCCTCATTAACTCGAATATTTGCTCTACTTCTTCAATAGCTTTCAAAACTGATATGTATTCTAATAGACATACAAATGCCTTCATCGAATGCGAATAGTTTTGGAAAGAATTATTCAGCAAGATTTGAATGGAATGAGCCGACTTATTGCGTGTAGAGTAGAATTCATGAAGAATTCTTGTGACAATATGGATATTCATTAATTATTCCATGTGACCAATAACCATTCCACTTGGCTGCATTTTCAAGGGCCGGTTTAGGGGAATATATAGTCAATTGGACCATTCGTAGTTCCTGCCATTTATTTGCGTGCTAACGTCTAACGCATCCTTCAGATTTATTTCTTCAGGAAAAATTTAATTTTTGAGTCTACTTCGAAAACCGTAAGGTCGACGTCATAAAATAGTTAGTAACTGAGGATTCAAATAAATGTTGTTGCTTACTATACATGCATGGTGAATTGTAGGGGCAAATTATCGAGTTTTGCAGAGGGATTATTTACGAATACTAACTAAAAGGAGACAGTACGGAATAAATATGAGTAAAAAAATTACATAGTTTGTTTTATCACCGGAATTGTGTAATTTTGTTACACAAATAATCATTACAAAATAATTTGTACATACATGTTGGATAGACATAGTATGGGAATACAATAACTAAGTTGTTCAACTTGAATTTTGTTAATCCCATAATGAGACGCTCTGTGTCTTGAACAGTACATTTCTACCTCCCACCCAAAGTGGTTAATTTACTCATGTAGGATTGAATATAAGGTGTCTTTATGAAACATCTTATGGAACTGCCAATTTATCCTTGAAAGTAAAATAATTCATCAGGATATTTTAATTGCGGTGGTGACAAATCTGATGAGAAGTAACTCAAAACTATTTGTTCAAAAAATCAAACCTCTTCCTTTTATATTCTAGTAAGTATTGCAATACTTACTCAATCTAGCTGCAGAATCGAATGACGATTTTTTTTGGAACGAAGAAATGCTGATAAATTACAATCCTTGATGTCACGCAATGCTGATGCCACTGAACGAAAAATAAAGTATTTGTTCAACCCTGTCGTAGAATATACTGGTTCAGCGTCCTTGTCGTACAGAAATGGATGAATTAAAACATTTGTCACCTACTATGCTAATTTTATGCAAGAAAAGACTGTTTTTACCGCTTCCAACAGTATTTTTATCAACATTACTTTGATCAAATCAGGGAACCTGGAGTTTAGAGGAAGTTCTTGAGAAATACTTTTCTGTTCTTTCAATTCTGATTAGAAGCTGCAGGCTAAATTTCATTCATTTACTAGGGCTGTAGTAGTTAAACCAGGAATATTATAATAATTTTGATGAAAACGTAAATGGCAATTAATAAGATTACCTATACGTCACTTGAGAGGTTTTAATGTTTCTATGAGTTTAATAACATGTTCGTTAGAGGTTTGTAATTATTTATCTGCTCATTTTTGCAGGGTGAAAGGGCTCAAGATGTTAAATGATACCTATATCATCACTGGAGTAGAATTTTTTTCGCCTTGCCGGACCTTTCTCCAATAGATTATTTTCTATCAGAGGCAAAATCCTGTTCTGGTTCGTTCGAAAAGTCGTCTTTCTGAAGCAATATTCTTTCTTTTGAAGTGTCACAAAATAGATGTTAGGTCCAGTCTGGATAGGAGTTGAATTTTTTCTAGCCTATCGTTTTACTTCATTTGAATCTTCATATAATGACTCCTTCACCAGACAAAATCACAACTCCTATCTATATAATAGGAGTATAAATAGTCTCTAGGGTTAGTGGATTCTCTCTAGCTTGAAATAAATTTTATTCGTTGCTACAACACTAGAAGAATGACGCACTAATACAATGCAATTTACGTCTACGCAGAAGGGTTTTGATTCACATTCTCTACCGTTGTCCGAGTGGCAATGAAGATAAACACCATGGAGTAAAATTATCGCTCAGACACAGAAGAACATCCAAAACCGGGCTCCTACAATGTTTGATGGATGTTTTACTTACTTTTAATGATTATTGCTGAAGTCTTCAATTATGCTGAAGTCACTTAGGACTTACGGATGTGTTTTAAAGGCCGTTTTTCAACCTGTAGCAAATCCTACATGTAATTCCTGCACTTACAAACTTCTTGTGATAAGAAATATTATGCTTGTGTATTTTTCGATTCATAGGACATACCTACCCACTAACCAGTCACGAGCGTGTATAACTAGAACCTAAACTTAATTTATGTTCGGCGTTATTTTATTCTGTCAAATAATAATAATTATTATACCCTATGTAACCTATAACAGCGCAATTTAAATAGACTACATTACTATGGTTCTTGTAAGATGCACTCAGTTAATAGGTATTATGGTAGAAAACTTTAACATTTACTAGGATGTTTTGATATCGTTGAATATGGCTATCGATTCTGTATTCTTTTTAGATTACGGTTAATGGTTTACAATTAGCTATTTCCTTAACATAATTCATTTATATCTAATCATACATCAAGAAACTTGAGAAAATCACTTTTTAATGTTGAACCTACCTCGTTGACTAGCAGTAGACCTACTGCTTAGGTTTGAAAAAAATGAAGTGCACTCTTTAAAATTGATGTACACAGTGAAATAAGTTAAAAACAAACTATCTTACTTCATATTAAATTGCATTAAATCAATGAGTTTTTGCAGAAGTGATCACTCACATGTAAAGGCTTCGTGTTGAGCCAGGAGAGATAAAAAAGCTAACTGATTCTGACAGTCTCTTTGTCTCCGGGTTCCAGGTATGATCATCCAGCCGCTGGCCGTTCACAAAGTTCGGGGTTCCCAACTCGCGGAGTGATGAGTTTGCCAATCATTTGCCAACCGGTGCTGTCATCAGAGATTTTTCATGGCATATTTCAATTTAAGAATGATTAATTTCTAAGAGTGGTAAATAGCGGGTTCAGACGACAATTTCCTGCAATGGGGAATAGTAGAAGCTTCACGAAAAACTGTGGAATCAATCGACAAGATACTGGGAAGTGCGAGCTCCAAAAAATGAGGCCTCGGTATCAGGGAATTAGCATCCTCTGGTTCTCTAGCATGGATCCAGTGTGGTTCATTTTAATGCAGGCGTAACATTTGCATACGTATACATATTGTATGTATTAGTTTACTCTTTGGCTGGCGTACGGTTTTTCTGTTTTTGGTACATGAATGAAAATTTGAATGTGCGTGTTGCTAAGTCTACCATTTTTGAGTTCTTTTCACATCGGACAAATTAGATTCTGGCAACACTGTGTCAAATATTTTTCTTTAATCGTACAGTTTTGGCTAAAATTTTAATTTCCGACCATAACTTTGTCAAAAGAAGAAAAGTGGTCTCTGAACTGCGATTGGAATAATCAAAATTTTCAAATATATACTCAAGAATTATAAAAAACTCCCTTCTTCTCTTGGTTTTTGCTGAAATGTGTGACTTTTTGTGTACATTCTCTCAGTCATTATCCTTCGGACAAGGCATAGTTTTGGGAATAGATAAGCAGGAATTTTAATTAATTGTCCTTAATTCTGTTAATCATAACTAGCAACATCATTCTAATGTTGAAGTTTTAGGAATCAACATCATGATGGGGTGATATTTCTTATCTTACAGTACCGGCAATATTAAGACAATATACAAAACAATGTATTTGAAAAATCTTGGGCCATGTACTGGATTGGAAACGTCAGGGTTAGATCTTTCAGCAAGGCATTATTTCATAGCATTATGCGAACACTACGGGCGTATGGTGTTGTCAGAACAATTTCGAATGAAATTAAAACCTCGTGGTAGACATTGAAAAATACAATTCATTTGAGGAGCTCTTGGAACATCACTAATGAAAATTTGATTTACAAATATGAATAAGCTAAAATATCCCGCCAATTTTCTAGAGGAACCGATCATTGACAGGGAAAAAAGAAATAAATTTATATTAAGTGCATTTGCACGCATACTTTTTTCACATTATTTTGTAACAATTGACTATATGAGAAATTACTTCAGTCCTTCCATTTGTCGTAGAGAATTCATATCCATTGTACACGCTTATTTTGGAAATTTCATGCAGTTTAATGGTGTGAAAGGGTTTTGAAATTATATTTTAGACCTATACGAGCACGCACGTGTATTTTACTATAGAGCGTCTTTATCAAGTTCAATTGTTATTACTATAGCAAAATCAGCCATGTGTAGGATATGAAACTGAGATTTTAATTCATATCGCAGTCTGCTGTATCTTTTTTTATCATAAACCAGTAATAATTTTAATAATTAATGTAGTAAATTTCTGTTTTTAATGTATTTGTACTCATTTACGACTGTCTATGCTGATATTGACTTTACTTAACTACGAGTATAATGTAGCGCACCTTAATACCTTCCGCTATTTTTATGTTGTAGTTACTCTTTTTACAGACATTTCAATTCAGAAAGTTTTCTCTGAAGTCTACCATAACAAAGATATTATTAGGAATTGATATTACTTTCTATAACAAACATATAAATAAAAAACTACCCATTTTTTTCCCGTCTCGAGGTCATTTACTGTATTCACAACAATTGCAGGCAAAGAACAGTTTAGCAAATGGAAACCAGGAGATAATATCTTTTTAAATGCATATTTGTTAATGCAATACCTGGAAATTTGGTGGAATCCTGTTTTATGCTTTAATACACCGTGGAATTTGCCCTCAGTCAGACCCCTGGACAGACTCTAACTGATGATAAGAGGCTAATGTAAGTGGTCCATGCATCTCCATGCATTTGTATTAAAATTTCTCAATGCTATAATCAACGACAAAATGCCTTTACCTGTGACAGAATTGCTATCTGCTATAATTGTTATTACCTTATAATTAAAAGTAGTAATAATAAAAGGGAAATTATAATCTCGAGAATTTTTTATAGGATACATAATTTTCTTTCCCAAGTATGTAACCATGAAATGAAATAAAAATGCCACCGTAAAAAAAATATTCCTGCTATGTCCGCCCTTTTTATTGTTACAAAAATCTTTTTTATATACATGATAATTTTTGGGATACACAATTTGACGCAACCTTGGACGCAACCTCAGGCTAACTGATTTGTAAAACGTGATGTCTGTTCACTTCAGGAAAATGTGTCAATTAACAGAGTTCTCAGTATCATCGTATATAAAGTCTATTTGCATTCTTTGGAATGATGAGTTTTGATGCATCTAATGCGTGAGCACAAGTATACGAATTGAGATTCTTTGTAAATATATGTACGTATATATTATTTAAATAGAATCAGTAATTGAAATTGAGAGAATTTAAGTGAGCTACCAACTGTGGACCAAAATTTCTCACATTATTTGTTTTGGGTCCAAACACTGTTGAGAATTAATCTGAATTTAAATTATGTGAATTATTATTAAACTATGAATTATATTTATCTAAAATTAATTAATGTTGTCTAATCTGTACAACTGAACTTTGAATAATTGTGTTGGGAATTAATTTTCGAGTAAGATCGAGCATATAAAGAACTTCAATATCATCCTGTCATGCCTGTTCATGAAATTTGCAAGAGTATAAGCTTTCCTGAATTTAATTAATTAATTCCCTCAATAAATTACTATAAATGATGAGTTGCTATGAGGATACACGTGACGCACGCAGAAATTATTGGCTGTAGAATTAGTGAGATTTTTCTAGTTCTTGGTTGCAACCTCATTCGTAAATCGCCACAGCGTCAGAAAAACAGCCGCTGGAATTTTGCCCGTGAAGAAGCCACTATTTAAGTGCCATTAGATTTTAGGGCTGCCTTAAAATCGGTCCAATCAGATCGGTCGTGTCTCTTGAAATCGAACACCCACTCAACCAAAACCAAAGACGCCGAACTTCCAGATCCTTGGTTGCAGGTAGCCAAGAGCGCTCAGTTTTAATAGGTTTTCGTTTACTGTTGTCATTACATGAGCTCTGAGACTTAACAACGCGAACTGAACATCAACGGAGATGATCGACAGCGATCTGTGAAGCGTGTTTCATCGCCATAAGATCTTGCCCTTCCCTTCATCATTTTTTAACGAGAGGTTTCTCTGTCTAGCTTTTGTCATTGCTTTCGTATTGAAAGTTTTTTACTTTGTAGTTGAAATACAATGTTGTATCATATTTGATGTAGCAACTTGATAAGAAATGAAATTTTCTTTTCTTCATTCATTTGAATTCTTTCCAAGATATTTTGATCAGTTTACATCGCTGCATACTTGCATTTCCTTATTGCTCCCTGTAGACAAGATGTAAATGAAGTCGGGCGCGCATGTTGGTATGCGAGTAATAAAATGCCGGAGGTGATAGAAACCTAACGGACCTGTAATGAATATAATTGTCATTTCTTGGTACAAGAACCGTCTTAGTGAACAGTTTGTCTAATCATGATTGAAAATGGGGATACAAAATAATGTAAAGTTGTTGTATTGCTTTATTATTCCTGAAGAATACTGCAGGAAATTCCATTGTAATCTTCTTTGTGAAATTTAGTTATTTGAAAAATAATTGAAAAGATGAGTAAATCGTTTTCATAATTTTTAGTTTGATATTCAGTAAAGGCACATACACTTGAGGCAGTTTGAAATTCCAAAACAATAAAAAGATTTGTGACATTATTTGCACCCAGAAAAATTGGATTGCGTATTTGATTATACGAACAGTTGTTACGTGTATGATGTATGACGCATTGATTGCACACGCTGTAATTGTTACGTGTATGATGTGTGACGCATTGATTGCACACACTGTAATTGTTACGTGTATGATGTATGACGCATTGATTGCACACGCTGTAATTGTTACGTGTATGATGTGTGACGCATTGATTGAACACACTGTAATTGTTACGTGTATGATGTATGATGTATTGATTGATCAAATAATAATTGATTGATCACAATCGAATTGTAAACAATGGATCACAATTAAATTGTATAAAATGGATCACAATTCAATTGTAGACAATGGATTAAAATTCAATTGTCTAGCAGCTACTCAAAACAGTCGTGTAGAGGAAAGGGTCTATGATTCCATAGACATCACGTGTGTCAACACTTATTATTTCGCAGCCTGAGTGTTTTTGGAGTCTTTTCATTCAATTTCAAATGAATTGAGATTCAATTTCATTTAATGGGTAGCATAAAGTCGGTATATTTAAATTTTTCTCCGTTGAGCTAGAATTTATCGTTTTTGAAAGAGCTTAGTTTTATTTTGCAGTGTTCATACCGAAACTGCTTAGTTTACCACAGCGTGAACGAAAGTAAACTATTAAGTTAACTAAACGTAAGTCGTTGCAACGCCTTCAGTCTTCACAGTTTCTATTCAGTTAAATTGCTGTCGTTCAGCGATGAATACCGTAGAATGAAAAATTTTACGCCTGTTTCTATGCAGGTAGTAAATTAATTGCAGAATCTCCTGTAAACTTTAAAGAAAAAGACAAGCAGCGTTATGCTGGCAGCGTCGTTTTTGCGTAGCATGTAACAGGATAAATATATCGCTATATCGCCCTGACTTTATAGCTGCCAATGTAACTACTTTGAAACGCCATAAAATTCACTGAGGCAGTATAAAAAGCTATAATATTCTAGTCAATTAGCTGAGCTTTAGTCCATCCAGTGATTAGTACCCCGTTAACAGATGTTGCTGAGTCTAGACATAATCTTAACAAGCTAACGTTTTTTGGGATTGTAGTACACGAATGAGATCAATAGAATCGAAACCAACGTGAGCTGAAATGGCTGCCTCTGGTTATTTATTTTACGTAGCCTGCAGCAATGCCGACGCACCATGCGGAAAGATTCTCCGTTAGACTATCCGGGTCCCCACTTCGGCATTGGTGGATGACATAAATGCCCCTGGGTAGCTCGACCAATCACGTCAGTGCATTCCGAACACGGAATTGCTATGTCATTTTTTTCATGACTGGTGGTTGTTATAAATTTCCAGCATCACTTGTAATAATGCGAAAATCTTTGTTTAAATTGTTTTATCGCGCTCATGCATTAATTCTCTTTCAAACTGATTTCCTTCGTCTAGTTATCCTTCCACGTTCATGATTCTTCAAAAGTTCCAGTTTATTGCATTCATTTTAATTCATAGAATACCAACCAATATTATGACTTATTTCTGGCCTAAAACTAGACAATAACTGAAGACAAATGTAATGAAAGTACGTGGCACAGCAGATGGAGCACGAACTGATCAGAGACTTGAATTTCCAAAACGATTACTGAGCTTTGAAAATAATCTCCAAAGCTAACATAACGCTGTAATAAGAACTCTCAAAAAAGAATTAATGAACTATATGGAGAAAATATTCTTTGTTATGAACGGCAAATCATTGTAAAGCATTTTACATAGGTATTCTTCGCGTTTGAGGTTCACTTGTCGTTTATTCGAATTAATTGTACGGAAATGATGTTATTGTAGATACTTGTTACCTTATCCGCTTAACTTCGCATAGAAAAGTATGTTACCTAAATATGCGCTCAACAAATTTCATGACGCTCAAGAAGGTTTCAGTTGGAAGAAATTGTACTCGTAGTTCCTCCCTGTTTTAGTTTTTATCAGTTCCTGAGATGTCTATTTACAATGCAGTCTTTGGTAAACTTCATAATTACAGTACGAGCATCCCAGTATATTTAGCTTTATGTAATTTTTTACATCTTTTACTTTCAAATAATTTTGCATTTGCAAGAGCTGTTTCAGTTCACTGGAGTCAAATTCAAAACTAACATCTGAGAAGGTTGCTCTGAATCAAATATCTGTTACTATTCTCTGTAATTAATTAGGCTCAATGACTTCAGAGAGTTTTGGAAAAGTTTAAACGGATTTCAATTTGAGAACACTGCTAAATTTTAAACCTTCGATGATAAAAAAACTTGCGTGTCTTTTGTTGGTAGCGGAGGAAACTCTGTTTCAAGGCGCAATGGCAAGGGCAAAATTACAACAAAAGTAAAATTCTGAAGCCCTTCGTTATCGATATTAAACTTACATATCATTTGACCACGAAGTTGCCCCAGTGTGATATAATCCACCTAAATACATTTTTTTTTTCTCGATGGCTGTTTCGTGTAAAGCCAATAAGATTAACATTGTCGATTGAAATCGGAGTATGAAATACTAAATGAAAACTTAATTTCATGAAAATAAATATTGGAAACGTTATCTCGCACTTCTAAATAAATAAACTCCTAACCAATTTTTTTTACATCTGCACCCAAGATTCCATCACAATTGATCTTTTATTTCTTGAAAAAACAGCACGGAAAATAGACCAAAAATAGATCGTACAGGTGGGGCCAACAGGTTAGTGCTGTTGCCAACTATGCAGAAATTTTCCAGCGTCGGAGTAATTCTGCTCAACTTTTATGCCGTTCCTTGATTTTTGTTTCCGGTGCTTCGAGACTGAAGTTTTCGATGCATTTCCCTCTCCACTATTCTGGAAAGTATTTTTCTGAATTATTTTCATATCTTGGGCGTTTAGCCTTTTAAAGTTGATTCAAATTCATCATTAGAACTGATCTCAGTTGACAGCTTATGGTTACTTGTATCCATAATGACACTATAATAGGAGGTCGAATTTAACTGTCCATGTTGTTTTCGAAGTGTATATTCTCCAAACAATAAATCGTTCAATTTTTGTCACAGATAGTTTTTTGTGTAACAGTTTATTCGAAAATAATTCAGACTGCGTATTTTCAATCGAAAATACGTTACAGTTATTTTCCATTTCTCCTAGTTTTAAAGGCATATGTTTTTGTCATTTTTCTCTTGTAAAGAAGGCGAATTATTTCTTGCACGAAAATAATTTTATAAGTGAACTACTTGAACTTGTGTGTGCAAGTGTGCATTCTCATCTTCAGTAATTGAATTCAGAAGAAAAACTTACTTGTAGGGTTGTGGCTGTGTTTTCAGCAATATTTATTAGCCTAAAAGCATGCCATTATTTTATTTCATGCTGCAATCTTAGACGAGCTGTTTAGTTCATTCTTTGGTTGATACCCAAGTTCCATGCCATCTAAAGTAAAGATTTTCTTACACAAGATTCAATAAAAGAAAGTCCGTAAGATCAGATCAAATTCCCTAATCATTGAAGCACACGTGATCCACACCGTGATTCAAGATACATAATTGAGCTTTAGTAAATTTTCAAGAAATTTGTTTCTGTAGCCCCGGACTTTCCTTCCGTCATTGGCTGGTTCAAGAGGTTCCTTCCTCAGGTGAGCTGCAACCAGCGTCGAGTGTGGGTGTGCGTGAAGCTTGTTCTCAGTGACGGAAGTTGAGTGTCGAGTTTATGTAGACTGCAATCTATCCTGCTAAATCAAAATTGAATATTGAGACACAAATCATGCAAACATAAAGTGATGAATGTGAATAGTTTCTTATTACAGAAACGTGTCTATTTGCTTCATGTGAACTATTCAGTAGTAAATATGTATGGTCCCAGTGAATGGTAGTAACTTTTTTATTCAGTTTGTTGATGTTGTCTTAGAACAATTAATATTTGTTGCAACAAATTTAAAAATATAATGGCTACATGTATTTCAAAGTGCGAATACAAATTCATACGTATGAAAGGAAGATGTGTTTTTTTTAATGAGAAGCTGAGAGTAGAACTGACAATTTTATTTATGAATCAAAAAATGGGGTGTTAATTTTGAAAAAGTATGTTTCAACTTACCGACGACTGAAAAACAAAGGAATAATTTTTAGTTGCAATTTCTCTTGACGGGTCACCTGCCAATGGAAGCCTCCCTGCGAGTAAATTATTTCAATTCTGCAATGGCCAACCCGTTGGCTCCGAATGGCACAAACCTCTCTCGGTTGAACAGATATTTTGATGTTCAACCTCCCCCTCCACTGCCCACACGCCAACAGCGAGTAGCTCCTGGGAGGTCTCATTTCAGAGACATGAAAGGTGACGATGGTCGTGGATCCTCATGTGCGAATAAAAGCCACCCAAGAAGTGCTACTCTTCCTGCAGGTGATTCTTCTTTTAACAACATCTCGAAGAAAGGACATTATGGAATTAGCTCCTCTAAATCCAACGTCATGGCTGCCAATAAAAACGCTAGTAGCGATGGTAGCTGTTGTGCAAACAGTGAATGCTGTTCAGGTCCACCAAGTTCATCGTCACCGATCACCCCAGGCATAGACGGCGCAGCTTGCAAGACTTCAACTTGGACGTACAAACATGTGTCTCCGAAGAATGGAGTGGCAGTCATTGAAAAAGGTTCAAGAGTGAGAGCTGATAAACAAGGCAGACGACCTTTGACAAAACTAAACTGGAGAAACAGCCCAAAACCTAAGGGATACAGTCCTGCGAAAGATTACCTTGACTTGGACACTCGCTCCCACTGTGCATCATCTTCGAGTGATGTCTCTCCCAGGCTTGCTGTGAAGCGCGTTACGCTTTTGGCAAGTCATCAACAGTATCGAGATGCTGCCTCGTTCATTCATCGCCTTCCAGGAGTTACGGTTCGATCGGCTCTGTCGGATCTACCCATGGACACACTCGTGGAAGCAATGCCGCTTTCTTTGCCAGTCATCGAAGCTATCTACTGCACGGCCGGAGAAGTTTCCGCTGAGCTTCTTCACGTGGAACGCGTTGTCTGGCAGATGGTTAGATTTTTTGCCCAGCAAGAGGAGTGTCTTACTGGTGATATCAGGTGGGAATTTTGCGGTCCTTTCGTTAATCTGTGTAGGGACGTCCTCAGAGTCGTCGCGAAGGTTCATCCAAATTTGAGAAGAACTCTTCTTCAGCGTAGACGGCAACTGGAACGAGCCATTGAAGGTATGGGTCACCACGGTCTCGTAGGGACTTCTGATGAATCTTTAACTAGCTTGCATGACGCTCTCAAGTTAGAATTTGAAAAAGTTGTCAAATCTTACACAACTGCTCTTGGAACTCTGCAAGAACTTAGTACTGGCAACAAAGGACACATTAGTAAAGGACCAGCTCCCATACAGGCTTCTCATCAACGTCAATTGTCCATTGCTACTCATGACATCCAAGAACGATTGATAAAGAACAAATCTTTACTCAATATTGTTGAGCCGACGTTAGGAAACCACTCCCTGGACATACTTCTTGGCATCCTTCAAAGGAGGATTGAGCACGATAAAGATGCCCTCTTCCAGTTTACTCAGCTGCGAAAGGAGGCAAAGGACATATCAGCCGACGCAGTCGTGGCTCCTATACTGATGAGATACGCCCATGGATGCGATCAGGTGAGCCTCTCATGCACTTTTCTATTCATGAAATTACTAGTTAGCTTTACAGGTACATATTTTTTCTTAATGTAGCTTATTCTGCCCCAGACTAGCGAAGGCGATAACAAGATGACAACTGCTATTAAACTCCTTCAAAATTGATCCTGAGGCTGAAAATAGTTTTCTTATTACATTGTGCTTGCAATATTAACGGTGGTCCATCACTGCTAATTTAACTCTCATGCTCTCCGTAACAGATTCCCATGAGAGAAGAATTCTAATCACTAGTCTATACGTTAAAGAAATGTTGTTTCTAAGGTAGCATTTTGTAGAGTATGACCGGAGTATGACTCGTAACTTTGCATCAATACTCGTTAGTATTACAAAATAACGATTTGTGAAGAAAAATGACGATACTAACGTGATAGTTGCAGTAACTGGCGCATTGAAGTCGAATTTGTCAAGTAAATAAAAATTCGTGAATCCGGAGCATCAAATGTTGCGGCGAATGATTTGTAAATTTCGGTATGATTTTTCAACCTACGAAAATAACTTCCTCGCAAACTGGTTGATCATAGGTCATTTTTCTACAAAACGAGACATTATGCAATCATATTGAAATTTTCTTAAAATGGCTTACTAGTTACTTCGTTCATATTAATCCTTGCCCCAAGCATCCCATTTTTATTTAACTTAATGTACTTGGCAGCATGTAATTAATTTGATCACGGAAGAACTCCAAGATGGTAACTTAAGCATGGCCATGAATGCCTTAGAATTATACAGTTATAATGTTTAATGTACAATATTTAAAGAATGCCGGTCGTGATTCCTTCTGTGGAATTTCTTGAGATCGAAAGATCGACATTCCTATCGATTCTAATCTCCAGTGCGCACATTCTTGGTCATCCAAGCCTGACAATCCGTTGCATTGCACGGTTTTATAAATTAATTAAACGCTTGAAACCCATCCCGAATACAGCACTATAGATTGTCATCCATATTTATTCGGTATGCAGCGCTTGATTATTTTTTATTTTCAATCGCTATTGGGTTTAGTGTGGTATTGTTTTAGACAACTTATGCCTTCCTGAGAACGGAAAATTGTTTTGATTAACTTGGAAAAGTTTACTCTGATGAATATTATTTTGCATTTCCTGCGTTTTTCTGACTTACTTCTTCACTAAATATGTGCTGATCGCAAATGTTATGTGAATGAATTATAGAGAGAAGTAATATACATAAAATGAAATTGTTCTAATTGCTAGATTTTGTAACTCCTGAATTTTCTTGATTCTTATATAACGAACAAAGAAAATAACTGTATGAGATAAGTTGCCAATTCAGAAGTTCCAGCCAGTACAAGCAACAGCTTGCAGTATTCATAAAGTATTAAAAGTATTTATCTCCCGTAAGTAACTTTTTGAGGCTCTTATCAGAAGAAATGCCGTATTATATTTGTGAATAGAATGAAAAATTCCTCCCTCACTTTACCTTATTTTTTGATATGAATTATTTCTTGGGTCGGTGATGCGTAGCTCGAGGTCTTTCCGACACCGACAAGAACTGTGGTCGGCAAGGATGACTGCGTTTACGGATCTGCCAGATCACTTGACAAGGTCAAGAAGTATAACTAAGCTATTATTTATAGTCGAACCACGTTAGTGAAATAACCCTGTCGATTACGTGGCATTCTTTTTCGTTTATAACAACGGAGATATTCGAGCTATGAGATAGTAAATTGCATTACAACCGTGAAACATCTTGGGGTTATTTTTGATTTCTCATAACATGTGTTCTGGGGGTTTCCTCAAGGGCATTCTTCATTATAGCAAGCCACGTTTTAAAGCATAAGCAGGGTAGCCATGTTGGTATACGTGCTTCATTTCTGTAGTACTTCGGTATGTAGTTAAGTGTTAAAAATGGCGGTTTTCTTGTGGTAGAGACAACTGTTGGGCCATGAATTGTACTTTTTAAAACGTAGTTTGTTCTGTTCTTAAGGAAGTGGGCAGTGATACTCAATTTTTCCATCCACGTTAATAACAATTTTCACTCGGATCAAAACAAAAAATAATCCGTTCTTCCAATATAGTCTCGTGCATAAATTATCTTCTAGTAAACATGAAATCCTCAAAAACTTTTACATGTGGGGGCAATTTTCTTTAGGAATCAAATTATGTCAGCTGATGATGTCACGAGGTGCGTAGACCAAAAACCTTCCTCCTCTTCTGAGAGTTGCAGCCCTTTCTAAACCTTGCCTTGAGTTGTCTCTTTCTAAACCTTGCCTTGAGTTGTCTCTTTCTAAACCTGGCCTTGAGTTGTCTCTTTCTAAACCTTGCCTTGAGTTGTCTCTTTCTAAACTTGACCTTGAGTTGTCTCTTTCTAAACCTTGCCTTGAGTTGTCTCTTTCTAAACCTTGCCTTGAGTTGTCTCTTTCTAAACCTTGCCTTGAGTTGTCTCTTTCTAAACCTTGCCTTGAGTTGTCTCTTTCTAAACCTTGCCTTGAGTTGTCTCTTTCTAAACCTTGCCTTGAGTTGTCTCTTTCTAAACCTGGCCTTGAGTTGTCTCTTTCTAAACCTGGCCTTGAGTTGTNNNNTTTCTAAACCTGACCTTGAGTTGTTGTCTCTTTCTAAACCTGGCTTTGAGTTGTTGTCTCTTTCTAAACCTGGCTTTGAGTTGTCTCTTTTTAAACCTGGCTTTGAGTTGTCTCTTTTTAAACCTGGCTTTGAGTTGTTGTCTCTTTTTAAACTTGACCTTGAGTTGTTGTCTCTTTTTAAACTTGGCCTTGAGTTGTTGTCTCTTTTTAAACTTGACCTTGAGTTGTTGTCTCTTTTTAAACTTGACCTTGAGTTGTTGTCTCTTTCTAAACTTGACCTTGAGTTGTCTCTTTTTAAACCTGGCCTTTAGTTGTCCGTTTCTGAACCTGGCCTTGAGTTGCTGTTTTTTTTCTTCATTCATGAGAAATTATTTTGGCGTTTTCCGATCCAGCTCTTACTGTAATACGTCAGGCCCCTTGCGTCTCTCATCGAACAAGATGAAAAAATTACTTCTGATAATTGCCACTTCAAACCTGAAACTTTGATCTAACAGAAAAACATATTTTTGAGAGTGAAGGTATCAAACAACATAATTGAATAATAATCTAAGTATTAAATTTGGTCTTTAGAAATTAGGATTTATGGAGCTCTTCTCTTACAATGTAATTTATACAATATTTATCACTTTCTTCAGTGAACAGCCAATGACAGGTTGTAATAACTTTGACGGCGTACTGATTATTATCTGTTCGTTATTATTCCTGATAAATTTCCATTTTTAATTCTAGTTACAAAGTTTGAAAGAATTCGTTCAAATATTGTATAAGTGTATATATATATGTATATATATATATATATATACAATCAAAAGCCTTAAGTTTATTTCCTAGGTTTGAACACTCTAGTTTCTATCCTAGGATTGAATCGTAAGGATTCTACCTTAAGATTGAATCTTAAAGTTTCTATCATAAGTTTGAATCCCGAGGTTTTTACCCTAAGTTTGAATCTTTAGGTTTCTATTCCAGGATTTAATCCAGATGTTTCTATCTTAAGTTTCTAAGTTTGAGTGGTAAGGTCTCCATCCTAGGTTCGGACCCTATACAAAAAAGTTAAGGTAAAAGTGGTTACTCGTTGCTCTCAAACTTTCCGACTAAAAAAGCGTTTCGTGCACTGAAGCTGCGTGCGTATCTGCACGAGCCATCAATGGCCGGAATGTTGTGGCCTTTGCAGCAGCAATACTTGACGCTCCTCTGCTGGGCCAAGCCTAACTTTCTCAGGCTATTACGTCAGGAAATGCCATTTGAAACTTGCGTAAAAAGAATATGAATATAGACATGAATAGGCTCGAAAAAGGCAATAATGAAGATTTCTCGTTTGTTATCATTTGAGCATACATATGTTAACAATATTTGTTAAATTGTAATGGGGTTTTGTCACCTTTGAGTAGCTTTTTTGGGCTTATGTGAAAAGAAATTTCATTTTGTATTTAGGAAGAAAGAACATCAATGTAAGCGTACATATGATTGAGTGATAGTAGCAATGATAATTTCTGTTCTATGATAACTCAAACGAACAGTCCTGTAACATTCGTTTACAATGGTTTTATCATCCGTGAATATTCAAACCTTGTATCAAGTAATAAGGAATGAGAGGTGCTTTCCACGGAGTAAATTTCTTCTTTTCTATGATGGAAACGTGCATTTAACGTCTGGTTGTAATGAATAACCAGTTGATTACTAGTCGTACATAGACCTTAGCAAGGGACAATAAAATTTAGTCCATTAATTTAACTTCACGAGAGGGCTGAAATATTCGGGTGAAGCATCAACGAATAGTTGACGGGTAAAATTGACCGATTACACTTACGTTTATTCATTAATTTCTTATTTGTTTGGGATTTATGTAAAGACTTTTTTAGAATGCACTGTACTTACGAATTCGGAAACCTTTTGACATTTTTATTCATTATCAAAGCTGTGTGTGGTATTCAGAAAATTACGTCTTTTCTGTTTCTTCCATGTCATCTTTGAAGGATCTAGGGTATTGTTGTCGTGATGTTCCGGAAATTACAAGTGCTGCAGGATGTCAGGCCACAAACCTACTTTCTCACAACATTGGATTTAATCACAAAACGTACATACATTAAAGCCTAATTGTACATATCTATTTTTCAGTCTACGAAATGATGGTGATTAGACCTTAAGTAATAAGTGTCATGTTTCTGTCTCGACGCTGATGTTTTATTCGAAGCTTAGGGGAACGAAAATGTGAACTAGAACATTTTTAAAAATTTAGTTTCAGGATAATTTAAAGAATTGTTTTTGAATAAAAAGAAGTCTGAGACTCGAATGACGTACGATAGCACGATGTGTGATGAATACGTATTGTGACTATATTCAAAATATTGTCAGTACATGCATACACTGTCAGCTATACACGATCATTTAGGAGGAGGATGATTTTTAATCTAATCACATTAATTTTTTATTTTATTTTATATTGTAAGTTTATGATTGCACCGTGGACGCGGAAATTTTTCCGAACATTTTTTATAGGTGGGCAGTAAATATGTTTACTGTGTAATGTCTTCTGCTGGTTCAGGTGAACCCCCATGGTGTTACTCACAAGCATCTGTCAGGTGTACTTGACCGGCAAACTGACAAACGTGTTTGATAGGTAAGCTTAGTAGACGTACTTGATAGGTTAGCTTGGCAGACGTATTTGATAAGTAAGCTTGGCAGACATACTTGATAGGTAAGCTTGGCAGACATACTTGATAGGTAAGCTTGGCAGACGTACTTGATAGGTAAGCTTGGCAGACGTACTTGATAGGTAAGCTTGGCAGACGTACTTGATAGGTAAGCTTGGCAGACGTGCTTGATAGGTAAGCTTGGCAGACGTGCTTGATAGGTAAGCTTGGCAGACATATTTGATAGGTAAGCTTGGCAGATGTACAGGGTGCGGCAACACAATTTCCTTTTTTCAAAGCCCTTTGCTTTCAAAAAAGAAAGTTATGTTGCCGCAACCTGTACTCGACAAACACAAGCACACAAGATTGTGAACCACTCTACTACTGCGGAAAGAAGGCTATCTAGTCCATATTTCTGAACTGCACTAGAAATGATTCATTTTAGTCCTATATTCTGAATATTTCGTTTAAAAGTTAAGCAAAATTTCGTAAAAACGGCCTATTGCATATAATGTTTGTATTAATCTTTAAATAAACGGGAATAAAAGAGAAAAACGTGGTATTTCGATCAGTTAAAAAATAACTGTTCATATGAGTCAAAGCTGACGGATTCAGCTCAACTTTTAGGTCTTAGCTAAGGATTTAACTCGATTTACAGCTCTAGACTGAGGTATTCAAGTCGACCTACAGCTTTAAGCTAAGGTAACTAGCTCAACTTACCGGTTTAGGCTGAGGATTTAACTTGATTTACAGGTCTAGGCAGAGGTAATGAGCTTGTGAGTGACAGATGGTTGCATCCTAAATGAACGGTCTCACAAGCCACGCTTTTGTTGTTGTCGTTGGTTATTTTAGACTCGCTTTTTGCATGTATTAGGCGTGAAGTATAAAGAAAACTCGTTCATTTCCAATAGAGTTGATGTATGATATATACATTAATGTTGGATTATCAAATGCGTTATTATTGAAGTTGTTGAGGGGTAGAAATACTTTGCAATTTGAAGCTAGAGTAAATAGACAAAGTTCTCTTCAGTGATCCCTTAAGTTTCAGCGCTCCATTGCTTCGATGAAACAACGGGGGTCAGAAATGGGAGAAGAAAAGATTAGAATAGGTGTAGAAAGAGGTATCATGAACGGAGAAGTGAGAAGAATGGAGACCAGGAATGAAAAGGGAGGGAGGAAATTGAAGTCTATTAAGGTGGTTTCAGTAGATGGGTATCATCGGTCGAATGCCAAACATTTCAATTTCTTCAGCATTCATTCATGCTATTCTTATGCTGGAAGAAAAGAAAAAAGGAACAAATACTCAGGGGAATTTTTTTCACCTACTGAAATAAGGAATTGAGAGCTATCCATCAATTGAAAAATATCTAACAATTGAAAATCTTCCTGCTTGAACAATAGTTTTCAATTCTTTGGAACCCAAGTTTTGAAAGTTCAAAGAAGACTTTCACCGTGTTTAGCGTGCAGCGGTGGAATTGTTAAGGACCCCAGTTTGAGGTCTCTGCTTTTCATAACTGAATGCTAACGAGGTATGTATTATTAGGTCTTTGCTTTCCGTAACTGAATGCTAACGAGGTATGTAATTGAGGTCTTTGCTTTCCGTAACTGAATGCTAACGAGGTATGCAATTGAGGTCTTTGCTTTCCGTAACTGAATGCTAACGAGGTATGTAATTGAGGTCTTTGCTTTCCGTAACTGAATGCTAACAAGGTATGTAATTGAGGAGACGCGCCCAATAAAAGAAGAAAGTACTAGCCAACATATCGGGATGCTCACATTATTTTCAAGTGTAAAACCGCCCCGTTGTAATTATACAATAAATAATTTAATCAGTGGAAAATGTGCTTATAAATATTAATTGGATAGCAAATGTTCGAATGAATCTCGGATTCCAAGCATTCGGGATTTACCAATTGTAGAGACTGTGTTTTCAGAGTATTTATTGTATAGATTTATGAAGTGACCTTGTTTGAAGCATGTTGAAAATGAATTTTTTTAAGATGTGAAATCGTGAAATTGTGGTAATTTTATAACACTCGTTGAGGACAGAACAAAAATTTGTATTAATTTTGACAAGACATTAACTAAGCAATTGAATTTTGCTGGAGCATTGCCGCGTACGTAAATCTTTTATCAAAGAACCAACGAAAGAGTTCAGTCAAAAGCCTGAAGTTCAGTGTGTTTACGTCAAATTTTTCATATGAAGCTTCAATACGTGTTGAAAATAATCAAGAAGTCACGATTAACTACTAATTTTTGAAATTTTCCTAATTGAAAGTGAACAAGCATTGAGGATTGAAACTCACGGAAAAAGGGGCACTATTTCTCAGTTTTCCACGACGCACATTTTTGTTAGAAAATTAGAAACGATTTCTGAATCCTTGCTTTTCTTATCGGAAGTAATCTATTGGATACGTCAGCTATGCTTCGTGAGTTTTTAATTTCTGTGTTTTTGAATGGCTTTAATATCTACAAAATTATTGTAGCCAATGTCATGTTTTTCTCCTCCATTGAATTCAGCTGTTCAGCACGTTTTTATAATTATTCTTGTTGTCTATGTAGTGAAACCAATGTTGATTTTGACTTTCGAGAAGCCAACTTTAAGATTTGAAAGCCAAATAACTCAAAATTTCACGCTTTAATTTAAAGGGCTCACCAGACAAATAAATTCAGCTTACCAGTATAATTTGCTAATTATTCTCGCTTCTTAATACTGTTTTTGGCATAAGAACACCAGTTTGAATACGAGTACATGGCTACAGAACAGCTCACAACATCTACACACTTTAGTTGGAAAAGTTTTTGGTCTGCCACCTTCAAACTCCAACAATATCGCTGTCAAAATTTGCTTTCAAAAGTATAACAACTTTCCTTTTCATGCCCCTGAGAAACCCTTCAGTCCGTGAGACCCATGTCAACTACATTGTTCGTCACTTTCTGCAGCTCCTAATCTTTCTTGTTCTTCATAATCTTTCTTGCTTGTAGTTGCCGCAACCACTACACCTTGAGTTGCGTAACCTTCCTTTTTAGCCAACCACATTGCTCAGTTAACTCAGGGGTGGTAATTGAAGCTTCTAGCTGGTAGCAAAAAGTGAAGGCTTGCACATACCTTCTAAAATGTGTTCTTTTCAAGGCGTGAGAGGCCTTCGAAACTTTCTCTCTGAACACCGATACTAGAGTTCTTAAAAGGAAAAATTTTTCTCTTAAGTGTGCTAATGACTTCAATAGTTACGAAATTTAAAAAAAATATGATTCAAATTTTCGAAACCAACCAAAAACCAGCAGTGAAATCATGATAAATAATATACATGATTTTATAGTGCGAGAACTCCTGTACGTACTCTGAAAAATCCTTTTTGAATTGAACTTCCTGAATGGAGTGAGAATGCTGGGAAAATATTGTTAGCTGACAATTTATTTTGGTATAAAATTTTTTGGACATTCATTATCATTCATAGTTAGTTCTAAATGTTACAAATATTTGGTCGAAAACAAATATTTAATCGTAAAATATTATGTTTTAACTAACTAAGACATATCTTATTCATGTTATAAGGTAAGGGAAATTAATTGCAGTTTCTTTGATGATAAAGGTATTTTTACGTAAAGTGAAAAGTATCACATTACCTATATATGTTTTTGAATTTTTCGTGGTAAACTTCTTAAAATCAGTATTTGTAGATTTAAATAAAAAAATCTTTTAATACTATTGAAACGTTTTCTAACCGCTTAGAATCCCTACAAACAGAGCCTGTAATTATTTCGTTTCACGCGTAAAAGGTACAGAATGCAACAACATAACTTCCATTTTTTCAAAGTGCTTTGTTTTGAAAAATAGAAGTTAAATTGCCACACCTTGTATGAGATCTTGTCTGAAGATTAGCTTAAAACTTGGGGTAAAAGTGAACTTCTTCTGTAGGTCGCGCCTGACGAGCAAGTCTTAGTTTCGAGAAGTTTTGCCTAGAATATTACAAGGTACAACGATGCTTCAAACGCCACGAGGAAAGTTCACAGATGCAAAAACGCGACTTATTTTTTACGGAATTGTTAGTTTCGATTTTTGCTTGGATGTGCAATTTTTTCTCCTGCCCATACATGTTTGTAATTACCTTTCTTTGCTTCGGGAAGATATGAACGAGTAAACTGGGATGGATTTCGGGATTGTATATTCTGCTCAAACATGATTTATGAGACAATTTTACTATATTGAACTCCAGAACATGCACGACTTGTAGGTGTAATTGTACCGCACAGAATTCGAGAAAAAAAACTCTCAAAGTACCTTTAAAGGAAACCCATTAGGCACCTATACTTCTCAGTCACACAACTCTGGTGCAGAGAAGCGGTAGAATTAACAAAATCTCCAAGTTTTATAGTTTTTTGATAAGCAGAGGTAGTTGAGATTAAGTTCACCCTAAATTAACGCATTGAGCACAAATTTTGGATATCTAGAGATTTCTGAGCGATTCTAAATACGATTTTGGAATGCCTCCATATAAATACGACTTCGGAATGCCTTTATATAAATACGCCTTTGGAATGGCTCTCAATACAACTTCGGAATGACTCTAAATAAAACTTTGGAATGACTCTAAATACGACTTTGGAATGACTCTATAGACAACTTTAAATCTATTCTAAATACGACTTTTGAATGATTCTCCATACGATTTTGGAATGATTCTGCATACGACTTTGGAATGATTCTGCATACGACTTTGGAATGATTCTGCATACGACTTTGGAACTACCCTATACGCGACCGTGAACCATAAGGGGCTGCAGGTCTGCCCATAGAATGTGAATGAACATACGCATTCCGGACCACATATTTCCTATTTGTTACGTTTCCGAAGTAGACTTGAAGGGCAAATATACTGCTACGTACATTATTGGGACGTAAATGTCAATGTTTCAATAGTAAATTTGAGCCGAAGGTTAAACCTGCAGTGTAGGCTCAACTGAACAGCAGACCTACGCCGTTCTCGAGTCAAATGGAATATCTGGGATTTGCCGAGTAGTGCGAAAAATCAAGGTTCATGCAATTCACTTTGCATACCTAAACACACATTCGGGGATGTACAACATTCCATTCCACGTTCCAGAGAGTAAGGCTTGGCTTTGATGTAACTCGGTTACTTCAATTGCAAAACAACACTTATGCTTCTTGTAGGACCAGCACGAATTTATTTGACTGAATTTTTTCTCTTTTTATGGTCATGATAGCCAGGCATTACGGGCCTAATGCTGCAATAAATTTTCCTGTTGGGGCTCCCATTCGAACAGTATAAATTAATTCTGCGTTAGATCGTTCTGTTTGGGTTTCTATTACGGTATTTTAAATTAACGTTGAGACAGGTATTCCTGATATAGTTTTTGTTAGTGTATTACACATTAATGCTGCAATAGATTTTCCTGTTAGGGTACAGATTAGATTCACTTTTGAACACAAGTTGCACAGGCCTAGCCAATTGTCATCAGTAATTCAGTAGGAGTTAATCACAGAAACAGGAGGCTTAGAATACTCTTCTTTAAGCCTTAAATGTACCACGTGTCATAAATAGTACAAACCGAATTTGCACAAATAATTACATACTTTGTTGTGCATCAACCATGACTGTACTGCTCCTAATAACATTGATAGGTACCCAAGCGACCCATGTTGTGCTCATATTAGTGTGAAAAGTAATGCTCATTAGTGTGAAAAGTAATGCTCATTAGTGGGAAAAGTAATGCTCATTAGTGTAAACGGTAATACTCGTTAGTGAAAATTCCCAATACAAGGTGAGGGGAAAAAGGTTGAAAGTGCGCGTATCCTTCCGTATTTCTTGCACATTCGAACACTAAATTGCACACGCGAGAACGAGCGTACAACGAACAAGGTGATAACTACGCTGGGGGCGGCTGCTCAAACATGCAGCAGCGTGCTAAATTCCCCAAGTAACTGACGGTCAACTTGTGTGTACTAGCCAAGTCTGATCCTGTTACTTCACACTTAAATGCTTTAAGATAAAAATACTTTTCATTCGTGCATTGGAAGGTGCGTGGTTTAAAAGAAATTTTTCTCATTTTTTCCTCAGCGAATCAGTGTTTATTTAACAAGGAGAGTCGAGGCACAAATGAAACTAATAGTTTTGTGGAAGGGAACAAATGCTGGTACTACGGGCCCATCATTAGGAGTATTTTATGTAACACGAAAAATGAATTGAATTAATTTATACCACTCTATTATACGAGTAACTTTATCAGTATTGTATAAAGAGCGTCATTCTCCAATTAATGATGTTTGAGTAGCCAATAATCAATCTTAATATTTTAAATATAGATGATCCAGATTGGGACTAACAATCTTACCTGCCAGTCAGAGCAATAATTTTAACACTTTAGTGTACATTCCCAAAGATTGATGAACTGAAGGCAGTTGTAATTCATAAAATTTGAGTTTGATTCCGTGCAAGCATTTCATATGATACCTAATCGAAGTAATCTCTCGTAGTTTCACACCCGGTGTGTATTAAGTCAATGACCCTAAAATAAAAATGCAGGTAAAAGGCATTCCTTGAAATGCAAGACCAAAGTATACATCCGTTGTTGTGGAAGGTTGTGAGAGTGGCTAATCATCCGATAAGAAGGCGGAACACGCAGCTTGCAGTGTCAACTTCCAACTAACGACTCTAAAAACACCAGAGCGCTGGTCTCCGTATCTCGGGTAGAAACTTGCTCACGACGATGTAAAATGCAACACTTTTGCGAGTCTCGCTCTCTTGCAATACGGCGTAAAAAGCAACGCTGTCATTATTCTCTCTATTTTGCAACGTCTAAAGAGCAACGTTATTATTTTCACTCTTCTGTAACAAAGTGTAAGGAATAACGTTGTCGTTATTCTCGTTCTTTTTCAAAAAGGTGTAAAGTGCAACGTTGTCATTCTTACTCTTTTTTTCAACAAGGTGTAAAGAGCAACGTTGTCATTCTTACTCTTTTTTCAACAAGGTGTAAAGAGCAACGTTGTCATTTTCACTCTTTTTCAACGAGGTGTGTGGAGCAACATTGTTGTTATTCTCGCTCATTCACAACACAGTGCAAAGAGCAACGTTTTCGTTATTCTCGCTCGTTTTCAACGAGGTGTAAAGAGCAACGTTGTCGTCATTCTCACTCTTATACAACAAGTGAAGTATCTTGTTTGTACAACAAAGTGTATAGAGCAACATTGTTTTTCTCGCTCTTTTGTAACATGGTGTAAAGAGTAACGTTGCCATATTTAATGCAACACTATCGTAATTTCCACTCGTTTGCAACACGGTGTGAAGTTCAACATTAGAGGTCTGGCTCGTTTCCACAAGGTGTGAAACACTTATTCTCGCTCGTTTGCAACACTAAGCATTGTGCAGAAGTCAATATAATCACATCAGGGTTGAATGTAGTAATTTCTAAAGGTAATAATCACAATATTTTGAGATATTATCGAATGTTCATCTTTAATTTTTGCTGGATACTAAGTGTCCCTTTATTTTCAATTTCAAGAAGAATGTTACGTGTTTTTTACACTGATTTTTCATGTTCACAGTTTAACTTCTTTGCCTATTTTCAGCCCACATTTACTTCCACATTTACTTTACTTTACACATCCTCAAAATGGTTTTGATGGTTATTATGTTAACAAGTGGGTGCGTAGTCATGGGAATCTTATGAGTTCTATTATTTTTTTGTAGGTTTAGCTGTGAAAATCATATGCTCTCATGCTTTGTTCTGGTTTAGGAGTTAATAACGCACATCCTATAGCTCAAGCATTAGGGTAATTATTGTAAGTAGAATTTTTGAAAGCACTCATGATTTCCTTTTCTCGTCTCGGTTATCTACCGTTGAGATCGCTCAATATTTTTTCAACGGGCGTTCAACTACTATTTCAATCAAATGAAACGAGCACTTAGTGTTGGCTACATTGAATGGGTCATCGGAGTAATGAAATCTGAAGATGCGGACAGCATATTATGTACCTTACATTGGGTGTTTAGCGATCAGATGAGAGGAAGATAATGATGCCCGTCACAAAAAACCCTGTTCTGTACATAGGGAAGTAATTACTGATATTGGTGAGTCTTTAGAATTATTGTGAAAGGATGTGACAGGTAATTTACTTGAGGTCATGTAGCTGGTATGCATCCAACCACATTCTCCTGGTGCCCTGTTTGTGTATGAATTCGTTAGTTTGAACCAACTATTTTTGTTAAATTTAAAATTTAATAAATGCATACTAGTTTTTGTATTTATTGTTCGACTGTTTGCAATTAATAATTAGAGATATAATACCTAATTACCGAAATATTCAAAAACTAATTGTTTAAGCATTGTGAGGAAACTTTTTTTTTTCACGCCAATTTTGGGACTGTGTTATTTGCAACATGGTTTTTTTTATCCTTGAGACTGCAGAGAATTTTTCTAAAAATACCTTTCTAGCCGTTCGAAGTCTATATACTTTTGTTTTTTATTAATTCCATAATACAGAACAAATAGTCAATATTTGGAGAATGATTCTAGTTACGTAAACGACAGATGTCATCTTTTTTCTTATTCAATTTATAAAAGTTAATGTACTCCGCGACGACCGAAAACATCATCAATACATGCACTTGGTTTATGACATTTTAAAAATCTTTCTCTAGTGTAACAGTTAAGACAGTGTTTTAATTCTGTAGTATTGTGATCCTTCGTACCGTTCAGTGTGAGCGCACACAGACGCTCAGCAGCTAGACAGATCCATCATGGATGTAAGAGACGCTACACGTTACTCTATTATTATGATTGAGAGAATGGACGTCACTTCGTTATTATAATTATTATGGAGATCATGCAGGTGACTTCGTTATAATTAATATGGAGATCATGCAGGTGACTCTTATTATAATTGAGATAATTCACGTAACTCTTTATTATAATTAAGAAAATGCCCTTGACTTCGTTATTATAATTTAGGGTATGTGGCTCATTAACCATTATTAATAAAGAGTGAAGCATTGAAAGTATAAATTTATTTTACTGTTTCATTTTCTGAGCGTCGTAGAGAGCTCGTCCGGAGGACGCGCACCAGCGAATCACAGCTCGACGGTTGCGTAAACCGTCACTGGCTCACACTTTTTCTTCCATGTCAGTCACTAGTAATTAGGGTGGAGCTGTCAATAGTCTGAAAGTGCACTGCAGTGATCATGGGATGTATGTATGTTAGAACGTACTTTGCCAGAACGAAAGCTTTTTTATAATGAAAGCCGTGGGTGTAGAATATAATTAACGGATTGAATTTTGTAATTAATTTTTCATTGTATGCTACTCATTGCCGAGTGCTGAGTAAAGTGCTGAACTACTCATGAAATACTTTACTATTTATAAATGAAAAGGCAAGTCAATACAAAATAATGTACGTGTTCACTATTCAAAAATGCCAAGATATTCAGAGTTTTGTACTGTTAATACGTAGAAATGCTAAGCTACTCATAAAATTTGGTGCATCTTCTTTTGTAGTAATGCTAAGGTATTTAAAATGAATGATTTTCTTCTTTATTTGATGCAAGTATCTAGTCAGTAATAAAATTCAGTGTTAACCAAGTTAAAAGGTACAACACTAGTTCCAAAGTCTCTTGATTCATCTCACCTTACTCATGATGCCCATCTTACCTTACTCATGATGCCTGTACATGGTTATGATGCCTGTGCCTGATTAAAGTGTCTATGAGGAGTGAGGGGCCTGTGCGTGATTGATATTTGACGACAAAGGGTTTTGGGTGCTTACGTATTATCGGGAGGACCTTTAAAAAAACGACTCAAAAATTAAAGTAAATTATTTATTGAAACGGTTAAAACAATAAAATAACATTACATTTGTAATTCCGGAGGCCAGAACGTCGCAATTGCTTCCAATAGTGACTCAAAGACATCAGTACAGGCAACATGCTTCCGCCACATGAATTCGGCCAAATACGACTCCAAATGGTGACGTGCAGTGCCACAGTGCTTCTTGTTTCGCCACTTTGTCTTTGTCCCTAACCTAACCTAACCTAACCTAACCTAACCTAACCTAACCTAACCAACAAACCCTGTGAAAAAAAAGAAAAAGTAAAAATCAAAGGTCCTCCCGATAATACGTAAGGACCGGGTTTTGATAGCGAGCCAAGAGTGGACTACTTGTTCTTGTTTAAATAATCCACTCTTTTCCAAGACCATACATCCGTTTCATGATGCCATTCATCATAATTATTACACAAATTTTTGTGCCTTCTGGTATGTACCTGTTTGCCGTGTCATGTTTAAACAGTTGAACAACATGCTAGTTCAGATTTCGTTTCTTTTAGTTGATCTTAAAACAAAGGTCGATTTTAAACTCTGATCCGGAATCTCCAGCAAGTACTATACTTTTTCTGAAGAAAAATCGCACTAACTTCTCTAAAATCAATTATTTTTGTATTGACGTACAGTCAACACAAAATATTAAACATTTTCAAACTGCAATGAACGAAATAAATTTCTGGGTTCATTCATAATTTGAATTACGAGTGTCGGCATCTTCAGAATAGTTTAATGTTTTTATTTATTAGTATACTGAAATTTACTAATTATAATAATAGTATCTACCGCTTCTTTGAATGCTGACTTTATGTTATATATGTATTGTGCCCTAATTTTCATTTGCTTTCAATTTTGAAAACATGGGACAGAAACAAACTTGTGCAGCTGAAGACTGGAATCATTAAATTTAAAGATATCTAAGACGTTGATTCTGAGTACCCCACTTCTAAATATGATATTAAGACTATTAGGTCATTTTTCCATTTTGAAGCTTAAAATTTGAAAGGTAGTTTAATATTTTCATAATGGGAACGATCTGCTGTAGAATAAATAAGGTCCAATGGACACTGCGACGTCATAATTTCCCAAATCTAGTGGTGGAAGACACCTTTTAAGAGTGAATGATTTCCAATCTACGTGAACTAATGAAGGTGTTTGAATTCTATGGAGATGAAACAAACCAACCAAGTTTCACACTTTTAGAGTTTGTATTATTATTGCCTTTTCTTCATCCTCAATTTCCTTCGACCAGTCCATCTCACTTAACATAACCAGTTAGATGAGAATCCTACCAGGGGAGATTCCTACTAGGCTTGTACCAACATACCGAACTCGGACTCATAAATATTTCAGAACGAGTTTGTTCGTTATTTGAGACATGACGCACACTAACATGGGTTCTTTTCTCGTATTCGAAAGCGGGGGCAACCGCCTCACAATTTTTTTTGAAGGTGTGCCAACCTTCAAAGCTGGATGACCTTGCGTTCACATGTTCTCTTTTTATAGTAAAATAAAATTATAGAGCTCATGACAAGTGGCAATTGAGGTGCAAACACCGGCGTTACACAATCCTATTTATTTAATACTTGCTACTTATTTGCAACTAATTTCCGACCATTGAACGTTAGTTTGAAAATAAGAAACGCAGTTCCCGCATGCAAAGGTCCTTATTTTTAAAGTCGGTTCATCCACAACAATAATAAATTTCTTTTCTACTGAATAGATTCGTTGTGGTACTTATTACGACTTCATGATAGTTAATGACTGGCAGTAGTGGTCAGTTGATTGATGAATGTGAAAGACGTGATAGTATTTTATGTTGTCCAGTACCTCATGTCTGATTGTGAATCAATTTCTGAAGCAAGTGAATGAATTTTCCTAAAGTTAAATGAACGAAATTTAGAGCAAATGTGTGATTTAAGAAACGTCTCGTCGATTGACAAACTTCATCAAAACTTTTATCGATTCTTAATTTTTCGCTAGTTTGTATAAATTATTTTAGTCAATTACAAATAATTCGTTCATTATTTTTTCTGTTGCATCCAACTCAACTTGAAGAGAATTTATGTGGGATTTAGTGTCTCTATAATGAATTACCGTTTCTTTAATTTTCTTGTTTATAGCATTCTTATTGTGAGTAATTGTTCCTTAACTTATTTTTTATTGATAATAGTATTAAGCATAATAATTAAATATATGCTCTGTCAGTTAAATTTCATGCTATAGAAATTCCCTCCCAATAATGATGAAAATGCTTAACTATTATCCATCGTTTACTAGATTTTTCTTGTATCTGAGGCGATCATTAACTTAGGTTCCAAATCTCAGCACTTTAATTCTCTCACCTTGAACCTGCGTACGTTCCTCTTTCTAAATAAAGACTATTCTAAATAGAGCCCCCTGATAACGACCATTTTACGTTATTTCTCTTGATGGAGCGCACTTTTAGAGACAGCAATCATAAACAGAGCCTCCACGTTCCCACGCAATCTGTCTTTTCTATTGTTAGAGAGGCGACAATAAATGAGACCGTCTTATGAGCGACACTAATTGAGAAAATGGCAGTAAAATTGCCTAAATCATCCAGGAGACCACAGATGTATGTTCTAATATTCACATACTTGTTTCATTATGGAGGGCTTATTTAGCATACATTGTAGGTACAATGTTATGATACATTGTAGAAGCAACGACAATAACAAAGATTATGTTAATAGAGTACAGTGAAGTAGAACACATTCTACAACAGGGCATTGAAAACTAAATCGGTCAGGAAAGTATTCGTTTACCTGAGTTAAATTCCAATGAATGAATGATGTTGTCCAAGCCTTCGCCATCACAATGCGCACTTTTGATGGCCAAGATGAAGATTATGAAATTTTATTCTGTTGGCCAAGACGAAGATGAAGTTTTATTCTGTTGGTCAAGACGAAGATGGTGAAGTTTTGTTCTTTTGGCCATGACGAAGATGGTGAAGTTTTGTTCTTTTGGCCATTACGAAGATGGTGAAGTTTTGTTCTTTTGGCCACGACGAAGATGGTGAAGTTTTGTTCTGTTGGCCATGACGAAGATGGTGAAGTTTTGTTCTGTTGGCCATGACGAAGATGGTGAAGTTTTGTTCTGTTGGCCAAGACGAAGATGGTGAAGTTTTGTTCTGTTGGCCAAGACGAAGATGGTGAAGTTTTGTTTTGTTGGCCAAGACGAAGATGGTGAAGTTTTATTCTGTTGGCCAAGACGAAGGTAGTGAAGTTTTATTCTGTTGGCCTAGACGAACATGGTGCAGTTTGCTTGGGTGCGACCCAACACTGCGGGGCACAATCACAAGCACCTCATTGTACCGGTGCATCATGCTGGGGCGTCGCTCAAAAACGACTGTTAGTCACCAATCAGGTGTAGGTCAAAATGAACTTTAGAAGGCTTGTTCGTTAGTCACTAGGCTAGCCCATGCTTGATATACTGTGGAAAGTTGTGCCAGAGTCCACATGATTTATGAAAGACGTGTTCAGTAGTCAGTAGGCAAACACAAACTTAACTTTGTGAGACATTTATTTATAGTCAATTGTCGAGTCACTTTCCCTTATCCCCTCCCCATTCCTAGTCTGCTGCTCCCCTAGTGCCAAGTCCCTACTCTCAAAGCGCAAAGTTCCCTGCTTCCCCAACGCCTAGTTTCTGCTACACAAAAACAGCTCACAGATCTGGGGCAGTAGGTTGAGTCGGTAGTCTGCTTGGCATATTACAGATCTCAAGCAACCAGCACCACCGGGCAGCTCGCCACTAGCTGTATTACCGTTTGTTGACAAATACTGGGTAGGAATCATCTAGTCACCGTATTAAACGGTACAGACGCCACACCACTAGTTGTACTGTTTGGTGTCCAATACTGTACAGAAATTATCCTGTCGCAACACCGTTTAAAAAATATACCTTATGAAGTAATTCAATTTGCCTCGGCCCAATGGCGCTTCAAAGTTAAGTGTTGAGACCGTTATTCGTCAAGTGTGAGCTACAGGTGTTTCTGCAATCGAAAGTTTAATTGATTAACACGTTTCCTGCGATTGCCTAGCCGGCGTAAATCTTTACTTTGCACACATAGTCTCTAAAAAGCTTTGAAAAAATTACAGAACCTAACCTGAGTGACCCAACGGTGGATCACTTCGCAAGAAATATGTTGAATGGTTTCTTTTTAGTTTAAAGCGGAAAACTTGTCAGATTTAAATACCCTTTATTTGACCTAAATCTTATTGCTTGCACTTTTCTGACCGGATAAGTGCTTTTTCAAAAGTGGCTTTTGTGAGTCTACCATTTTTATTTGTTAGATTTAGGATTCTTGCATACGGGCTAGAACCCGTGTTAGAATGCCGTCAGCGCGTTTCACTTTTGCCTTGTGTTTTAAATGACACATTATTATTATTTTTCACATAAGGTGGTATGCAACATTGGTGAAAGAACGGATATGCTGTCAATGAGAAGGTTTGCATACGAATGTAGTGCTGGAGTGCCTTGTACTTGTTCTCAGATCCGTGACCGCGGGCGGTGTAGCTGGATGATGATGCGGGTGTGGCCGGATTTACAAAGCTTTTATGCCCGGATTTACAAAGCTGAATCATGTGGGCAAAAAAATCAATTGCGATTCATAATTTGTCCGAAGAAGTTGAGTTGCTTCTGTTTCCAATATAAACTTTTCTACTTATGCATATTCATGATTTATAATTCTATATACTTACTGAGTTCATATCCATTATCTTCAGGATTGTATTTGAACTTGTTTGTTGTTTTGTATAATCCTGTGCTTTGAAAACATAGCATATTGATAACAAATATTTTTAAAGCTCACTCAGAAACAATTGCACATAACAAGCGTAGTTTGTTCATTCTGTATTGAAGCGCATAACTTTTTCACTATTTTCCTTCGTTTATAAAGGTCAATGACAAAACACTGTGCCTATCCCAACAACTTGTTTTACGAGGGAAGAAAAAGGTTGAAGCGAACTGGACGCTGTAATTCCATGCTGAGGATGAACTCATTTGATCAATATTTGTTTTATTTTGTTAGTTATTTGAGCGATTAAAATCATAGTGAGCTTGTTCTTCAGCGAAAAAACACAAGGAATGAAGACGTTAGTGATTGGAGTGTTTGTGAATAATTGAGACACTACGATATGAAGAACAAATATTTAGCATTGAAGAGATTTCTAATCATTCAACCTCCTTTATCTTTTGACTTCATGATGTTTTTATGTTACTTCAAGTTTAGTTTATTGAATGAGTTTGAATAAAAAGTAATCAGCTCTCGTAAACATATTTTACAAATTTTAACGAAAAGCCTTAATTTATGATGTAAAGAAAGCTCTGAACAAACAATTACGGATATAATTCACGAGTGTAGTTTGTTCGTCGTAATCATGTTGTAATTTCTTCGCTATATATGCTTTAACAATAATTTTGCTGGCCATTAACGATTGTTTTATATTTTTTGGATTGTCCTCATTGTATTTTTATCAACCTACATTCTCTTGCCCTAACCCAACTTACCTTATTTGAATTTAGAATAATTGAAACAATGCCCCTAAACAAACGCCCCAATGCCCCTCTTTCCTCCTTGAAGGAAGGAGGAAACGAGTTTAAAAATTCACACAGCCACTGAAGAACTGGGCCTCAGGAATACAAGTTCTCTCGTTTTGGGTCAGAGTCCCAAGCGTACGCTGCAGGGCGTGCTATCTCCCTAAGTAGCCTCTACCACGTCACTCAGAGATGGTTCACTACTTGTACTGCTTCATAGGCGAGTCAAAATGTGAGAACAGGTCTAATTAATAACTGCATAAATATAAAAAGACTTTATTCCGATTTATCGTACAGTACATGTATTAGTATCGAGTTTTTAATTCGAACCGTTGTTACTTCACGATTTATTATTTAACTTCTATCGACTGATCCCGTCCTCTGTGGTGCAATTTGAGGTAGAGGCTCGTAAGGGCGAGAGATGAGATTGTTAAAAAGTCTAAACTGGTTGTTCTGTGTTGCAAGTAGAACTATTTTTCCCTCTCGTTGTCCATTCAACACTGCCCAGCAGAAATCAAGTAAGGCGAAGGGATTAGAATCCGCGACTTCTATGTAGATTGCAGCTGTCAAAGTGTTCTTGAATTGCTTAATACATTTATCTTATGAGATAAACACACGACTTTTGTTCTACTTTGTGCATTAGTAGTGCCTATCATACATGTCAGATTCAGTGCGAGATTTGATGACATGGTGACGTCTGATGGAGACAGCTTCCTATAAAAAACAGTTACTCTTTTCATCTAGAAAAAATTACGGCATGTATTATTTCTGCTTTATTTAAAACGCAAACCATATCCAGTGTGCTTAGTCTCA
Source organism: Trinorchestia longiramus (assembly GCA_006783055.1). Taxonomy (NCBI): domain Eukaryota; kingdom Metazoa; phylum Arthropoda; class Malacostraca; order Amphipoda; family Talitridae; genus Trinorchestia; species Trinorchestia longiramus. The sequence goes on from VCRD01001433.1 coordinate 45,341, forward strand.
TGTTTTTTTGGTTTACTGCTCTAGTAAGTCTGTTCAAATCATAATGAATATTTTAGATTGGTTAAAATGAAAATGTCTCTATTCTTTTTTACTTAGTTTCTACTACATATTTTTACTTCACATAATTTTCTATTGAAATGTTTATTTTAATTACATTTTTACCTATAATTTCTTTAGTTTTCTAAGTGTCAACTTAAACATCTCTACTTCTATAGTTTTCGACTAAAACATCTGTACTTCTATAGTTTGTTACTAAAACATCTCTACTTTTCTAAGTTTCCAACTTAAACGCCTTCATTTTTCTTTGTTTTCTACTAAAAAACCTACATTTTTTACTATTATTCTAAAATATCTTTACTCGCCTTAGTTTTCAACGAATACTTCTTTATTCTACTTAATTTTAACTAAATGATTTCCATTTTTCTTAGTTTCAACTAACACATCTCGTGTGTACGTAGTTTCTATTAGAACATCTTTTAATTTTTACTATTAAAACTTTAAAAGCTGTAGTTTACTCCTAGAAAGTGTGCATGGTCCATGTCATATTTGAAGTAAAAATTCTTCTACTAACAATATTAGAAATAATACAATAAATGATTTGATGGCTTAATATTTTTTTTGTTTAGACAATAAATCTGTGCAAAATTCACGGACGCATTCAAAAAATATAATATTAGAATTTCTTGTGTTTTCGATTAGTCTTAATTAATAGTTGTCGTTTCTAGATATTTTGAGAATGACTATTTTTCTACTAAGTTCAGTTTACGAATTCTCATATGTATTTTATTAGATGTTTTGAGTTTTACTTTCCAAAAATTCCAATTTTCTTTTGCAGAACAGAAAAAGCGATAAAACAAAGTTCCTTATATATGGTACACAATTTAATTACCCTACACATTGAACTTTTAACATGTTTTAAAATACGTGCGTTTAGAAATTAATCACTTATTTCAGTCTTTGAATGTTTATAGTCTTCTTCAAGCTTCGCACTTCAATTGAAACACCGCACGCAAATGTTCGCAAATCTGCGTCTAATTAACGAAGTTTGCTATCCGCAAGATGTCACCTTGTGCGCGGGCCAGATGGTTTTCTTCACGTGTCAGTCCTGACTGCTAACTGATCTTCTTCCCAGAGCACCGTTTTCGCCGGGAAAAAGTGGAAGAAAAACCTCGTGCCACAGAAAAAATCCGTAGTAACGGCTTCAGAAGCACGAGAAGACTGTGGCATTCCATTGCAAGAATTCTTCTCCTAGAAATTCACTTTTCTCAACGCCGAAAAACTTTCTTCATTCAGAGTAAACAAACTTCCGATTAAGTGGGTTTTAAAGGATGTTACGAGATGTGGAAAGTATGTCCTAACCAAACGAAAGTTGTGTTGTTATGAACGCCTTATAGTATCTAGTTAGTGAATGAGGAAATTTTGAGGGGACAATTTTCAATTTCTGATTCCAAGTTAAAGGGTATTAGTCACTTTTGTTCGGAGACGTGTATCAACTGCCAGTTCATTTAAAATGTACCCGTTTGTGGAACTAACTTGTCATGTCATTATTTTGATGTTATATTTCAGCTTCGTACAAGGGTATTTCGGTTGATGCTTGCATTGTGTGCCTTCAATGAGAACTTTAGTTCAAACGGATGCATGTAATACATATATGTAAAATCAGAAAACTGCTGAGGTCACCAAATACATTTAAAAAAATACAAACGTCTTAATTTATAACTGTTTCTTCTACCAGCCTTGAGAATTTTACGCCTGTAGTGTAGAATTGTTCTGCCTTGAGGAAGTTTAGTGTTTTCAATTTTTTTGGGTTATATATGCTTTTTAGAGCAAAACAACAGTCTTGATGAGTAGATTGTGATATTTTTTCTTAAATCGTGTCAACAACGTCCACATTATAACCTCACTGATACCGAATTACGGGATAGAGAAAAGATTTTCTTTACAAGCCAGAGTCTAGTTTTGAAATAGAAATTAAGATCAGCTTGCAGTGGCGTCCAACCTGTTTTAAGAACCGCTAACCTACCGTGTAAATGTGGTTCCCAATTTTTGCGCTTGGGGAGACGTGACTCTGATGTACTTCATCTCCTTGGGAAATGTTAACTTGGTGCCGCTTGGATGTTGTTTTCAGACATAACAGTGAATTGTGCATAAAGTCTAGGCACACACTAAAGATATACTGTTGAGACGGTGTCTCTTAGTTTGGTGACGCTTGGTGCTTCCTGCGTTGTGCTGTTAAAGAGGACCCGCTTTGACTCGTCAGTCTTATTGTGTTTTTTGTTCTCCTTTTTTGCTAAACGTTTTTACTTAATGCATCTAACTAGGTGTCTTTATTGCACATGTGTGTCGTTATCTTTCACATGCATCGTTCTCGTACATATGCGTCTTATCGTACATTTGGGCCTATATTGTATGCGGTTTTATTTTGTAGGCCTTTTTTAATCACCTTTTCTATATTCGTACTCGTGTTTTTTACACAACAATTTGTGCTTACTATCTCTTAATTTACTCTAAATAGTTCATTCAAACTTGAATTTTCGACTGTTTGAGCATGTTCGTGTTGATCCACTGCAAGGTTGATGTCTACTAACAAGAGTTTACTTCAGTTTTAAATGAAGTAGATGTCATGCTACTCATACTGTACATATGCACTGTATCTTGTATCAAACAGTATGTGGTCAGTATCTTCTATGCAGCATGATGCCGCTTGCTGGGTGTGTTCCCTCTTTGTTTCATGGCCTGCCTCAGCTGTTCCCTCTTTGTTTCATGGCCTGCCTCAGCTGTTCCCTCTTTGTTTGATGGTCTGCCTCAGCTGTTCCCTCTTTGTTTGATGGTCTGCCTCGGCTGTTCCCTCTTTGTTTGATGGTCTGCCTCGGCTGTTCCCTCTTTGTTTGATGGTCTGCCTCGGCTGTTCCCTCTTTGTTTGATGGCCTGCCTCGGCTGTTCCCTCTTTGTTTGATGGTCTACCTCGGCTGTTCCCTCTTTGTTTCATGGTCTGCCTCGGCTGTTCCCTCTTTGTTTCATGGTCTGCCTCTGGTGTTCTTTGTTTCATGGTCTGCTTGAAGCTGAACTGGTCATATTCATGCATTGGTGTACAGGTGTTTCACATTTTCATCCACTCAATTCTGTCGTGAAAGTTTCTTCATAAATATTGTTGAATATTACTCAGAGTGCGTGTGGAGCGAACAACTCAACACATGAGTACATTTGAACAGTCGTCACGTTCTTTGCTGAACTCAAACACTTGCTTTCGAAGGATCAAAAGAAAGCTCATTTCTTTTCGAGATTTTCCTTAGTAAACACGACAGGCAACCGTCTGTGTTTCCTCAGATTACATAGAAAATCCAAACTACTTTCCTTGAATCTGTTCCACAATGTTGTGTATTAAGAATTCAATAGTTGAAACCTAAGATTAAGAAGAACGAAGATATTATGTGTAGCGTTGTAGAAATAGCAAACGGAAATTATTTTTTTCTAAATAGTAGAAGACTTTGAAACGCAGATCGCACTTACCAGAGAATGTATGTATATCAATGCGTTGACACGTATGTAAATGTTATGTACAGTCTTTGCTAATTTCCTAGGAAAAGGGCGTGTTAATGTAAGTGTCACTGTTTAGGACACGCTGCAGGATATCAGTTATTTTTTAAATAATTTTAATGGATGCAAGGCTAAAATCATTCAGGATCCATATGAAAATGACTGCAGAGCAAGGATGTGCCAAGGAGGGATGTACCAAAGGGAGATGTGCAGAGGGGAGATGTGCAGAGGGGAGATGTGCAGAGGGGAGATGTGCAGAGGGGGGATGTGCAG
>VCRD01001433.1:49353-109525 GCA_006783055.1 Trinorchestia longiramus
TACGAAGGGGGAATGTACGAAGGGAGAATGTACGAAGGGAGAATGTACGAAGGGAGAATGTACGAAGGGGGAATGTACGAAGGGGGAATGTACTAAGAAGGATGTGCAGAGACACATTTCATTATTTTGAAGAATACACGTGAATTCTCCTACAGAATTAGGAACATAACATTTGTTCATAAATAGCTCTGAAAATGTTTCCAAAAAACTAACTAGTCTAAGGCCCTGATGCCTCTGTCTTGCAGTATTATTGATTGATTTGAAGTAAGGCAGTACTCATTATTCATAAAATAATTCACGATTAGATTTTCTTTTATTTATATACGCTTCTGGTGCACCAGCCTCATAATGAAGCAGCATGGACATAATTATGAATTGCAATATAACTTCTGCGCGTCGTTGTTCAATTTTAATGTCAACAATCATTTGCCCAATTTTGCAATGTAACTTCGGTACTTCGTAGTTTTATTTGAATTTTTACAATCATTTACCCAATTTTGTAAAGTTGCTACTAGAGTAATTATTTCAGAAAAAATGATTGTTTAATATCCACTGTAACGCTAAACCTAACACCGAATGGCCCACTTACGTCAAGATAAAATGATTGAATGTAAGCGTAGTTCGCAACACATCTTACGAGGAATAATGTTGTACACATTAAGGCGTCAGAGAGAGGGTCGTGTTCAGAAAAAGATTGGATTGCGATTGAATTTTACTTTCTACTTGTGTAATTAACATGGTTCATTCACTGCATCATATGTGTGAGGAGGTATGAAAGTGTATTGTAGTAATTTGTTAGCAGGCCTTGTGTCTGAAGCCACCACATTAAATATATCTGCACAATGGCAGTAATATACTCTTAGTCAGGGAGTAAAGTCTGCATGCGACATGACTGCGAAAACAATCGTATTTTATTTATGAATTAGGAAACTTCGTTCTTTGTTTCACAAGACCTATAGATACCATGACACTTGTCTTTTAGTAACACATCTGCACACTATTTTCTATAGATGCCAGGATACTTGTCTGTTAGGAACACACCGCACAATTTTTGCTATATGTAGATACCATGGTACTTTTTTTTCAGTAACAGCGTACACTATTTCCTGTCCATTGTGTAGGTAAAATTTCGTCAACAGAAAAATGAGTTCTTTGCCCATCCACCGCTGACAAGGTACAGGTCTCTAAAATTGGTTCTAACGGCTTCAACAAGTCGAGTTGTATTTCGCAACGACCGCGCTGCTGTGCGTAGTCAGGATTGGGCTGGTTTGAGGTAACCCTGGCTTTGGTTACGTTCTAAAATTCGTGACCAAACCGTAAAGTATGATGTGAAGATGCCATCACGCAAACATGAACCAATGTTTTTTAAGCTCGTTTTTTATGCTATTCAGTGCGTTCATGTAGCGATTTTTTAAACTGAAAATTGAGAGAATACGTATCCTGACACGACCATAGATGGTAGGTGTTAACGTCTACATTGCAAAAATAAAGTACGCCTAACAAGTGGTATTCTGAACCTATCTAGGAGTTTTCAATATATATATTAGACGTGGTATTAGAGTAATCAGGAAATTCCTTCAACTATCAACGGTTTCCGGGTCGAATCATCTTAGAATAATCTTTCATTGTGTATTCGTACGGCGTCAGAATCCCTAAAAACTAAAGTTAAATGAAGCTCAAAAAGTAAATTTTATACTGAAATAGGATAATTGCATCTTAAATTGAGGATCAGTCTGAAAAGTTTAGGAAATAAAACCAATACGTAAAGTAGGCACGTACGTCTTCGATACGAACTCTGTTTTGACTTAATTTGCCAAGATATGAAAGAATGACAAACTGAAAGAAAAGCTAAAATGAGCTCGCAGACATATACTAATAAAAGAGTAAATTATTTTTTTGCATATTTTTTCTAACAAGTAACATATGTCAACATAAAGAACGAAAATTTTTGACAAATACTCACAACTTTGCAATAAATCTTGATGCCAATATTTAAGCTGCAAGGTTCTGTTAAACATACAAGATACTCTGCATTTCTCATTCCCCTCATTGAAATACAATGCATTTTCGTCTTCATTGACTATGGTATTTTCAGTGAAAATAATGAGAATGCAGGGTACTTTCAGTAAATGTAATAAAAAGAGCTGGATATTTTTAAATGAATTACACTAAATTTCTAGCACAAGTCACTTCCTCCCGCGCAGCCTTCACTCTTTTTAAGACGCATCGAACAGATCAGTTATGAACTTCACTCGTGACTTGGTCATCAAGTTGATGTAGAGGGTCATCAAGTTGATGTAAAGGGTCATCAAGTTGATGTAGAGGGTCATCAAGTTGATGTAGAGGGTCATCAAGTTGATGTAAAGGGTCATCAAGTTGATGTAGAGGATCATCAAGTTGATGTAGAGGATCATCAAGTTTATGTAGAGAGTCATCAAGTTTATGTAGAGAGTCATCAAGTTTATGTAGAGAGTCATCAAGTTTATGTAGAGAGTCATCAAGTTTATGTAGAGAGTCATCAAGTTGATGTAAAGAGTCATCAAGTTGATGTAGAGAGTCATCAAGTTGATGTAGAGAGTCATGAAATTGATAAAAAGATCATTAAGTTGATAAAGAGGATCATCAAGTTATGTAATAAAGAGGATCGTCAAGTTGATGTAGAGGATCGAACACCGTAATCAGGATGTGGTTCCATATCCCTATTGGGCTTCCCATTTTTCTCATGTACTCTCTCGTGAAGCAGTTAGTATTATGGGTAGCAATACATGGTTGAAGGTTGCTAAAAGTTGTACATTAATCTGCGCCTGTAAATTCTTTCCAAATTGTGGACTCATGTTGCCAAGGTTTGTTATGTAAAAGCTTTAATTTGTCACTTATTATGTTAATTTTACGGTAGTGGTCACTAAATGTATTTTTTTGGAGAACAAAATTGAAGTTCAATATCCGCGTTCAATTTCAGAAAAATTCCAATTTAAAATCTAGTTTATAGTCAAGTTTCAAAGTCAAGTCTATAATCATTTAAAATCAGCTTACAGTTAAATTTAATATCCAGTTGCAATCACATTTTTCAAGCATTTAGTCAGAGCAACAGAATTCTGTCAAATGTAGTTGAATTTACATTCAAAATAGGTAATTTAGAATAGACTGTAGTAAAGAGATGCAGCTTGATCTTTAAGTAATGTCTTTCGTTTGAAAGCCAACTGCCGTTTTTTATGCTCTAGTTGCATTAACGATTCACTAACATAATCAACTCAAACAATTAGTTATTCTTAGTTAAAAATTAATTTTCAATATATTCTATTCAGTAAAGTTTTACACAAATTATAGTTATATTTGAGTAATTGGGCATGCTTTTCCTGATAGTGCCGTGTTCACTGGAATTCATAGTACTTTTATCCTATCTCAAGCTGTCGTCAAATTGAACGGGATGTTTGCAGACGCATTTTGAAGCGATGAAGGCGGAAACCTTGCGTAGAAGCGTTCAATTTCATCCCAATTTGCGGGCAGAGCTGAGCTTATTTCCCTTTTTCTTTTTGTTCCAACTGAGAAATTGCCTGAAATCTGGGCGATCTCGAAGTGCAGAATTGAAGCCTTTTCAGGGCTCGCGTTGAGACCACTAATCATCCGCGGGCTCTTACTCTACAGATTTTAAAATCCCTTTTTAGTTCGTTAACGTCTTCTGTGTGGTTAAAAGTATGCGTTTGAAAAATTCTATATGTTAGTGGGAATTGAGATGCAATGGTTGATAAAATATACTATACATGTTATATATGCATACAGTGATAATATATATTAATAACATGCTCATTAGAAATTTATTGATAACTCTATTTATCTGACGGAATTAATTTCATTTGCTTGATGTATCATGGCATTGGACTGTAGTGCTGTGGGATCTTCTGAACAAAACTGTCTGTGTTGTCCTCACCAAACATGCTTAGGCAAATGCACTTCATCTTGTTAAATATGGAACTAATAGGAAATTCACGGGAGTAGTAGAAGGCTCATAGACTTCTATTGACCATACTTAACATAATGCGATAATTTTTTATAAGTTATTGCTGTGATATTGCTAAAAGAAACTCTACATATGTGACACAAACTACTACATTAAAATTCTTTGTGTATTGCTGACGTCAACAGAAAGAACCTAAGGCGAGAAGCAAAGAAATTTTTAACCTCTGTTTCTTACGAAAAACTCTTCTGAGCGCGGATACGAAGAGACTTGTTAACCTTTTTTTCGTGGTTAGCAGTGACGACTCTATCGAGTAAAATTTTGTTATTCATTCTGCTGCTGGCTGTAATCAAAAGTATTTTTGTATGTACTCGAAAATTGAAGAGTTTTTAAATTAATCAATGATAATGCAGCATTGGTAACTTGCTATGTTGCTACCGTTTTTGTAGATCACGTGATAGACCAGAAATGAAGTTAAACATATGCGAAGAGGCAAAATTTCCTTGAGTCTACGAAATTATTAAACGAACATGCAAAATGATTAGGTGTAAACGCAGGCTAGAGTGTAGCCAGTTAAAAAACTGATAGATTTACTGCGCTGTGAAACTTGTACTTTTTCAGAGAGAAGTTAATTGTGGGAATACGCCAGTCGATGCTCAAGGAACTTGGATGAACGTGGAAGTTTTATGTTTTCCTCCACCAAATGGGCGAGGAGAAAAATGAGTTCAGCAGTTAAAACATAGAAGTGTCAATGGAAAAATTTGCAAAAATGGTGATGAGTGGATGTAGACGGTGCGTTATTCATTATTTTGATGGAGACCATAGGACATGAATAAATGAATTAGAAGCTGTGTATTGGAAGTGTTTCTTGGTCCCTATCATTTGTGAAGCTATAATTTTTAAGCCAGAATTCGTCGATATCAACAGGAATAAATTTGTAAAGACATAAAACACGATGACGAAGTCATAGTGAAGAGGTTATTACTTAAACTGCATGGTTGCTGAGAGAAGTTTTTGCTGGAACGTAAACGCCAAATCTAAAATTTTGGTATCGAGACCTTTTGAGAAGCATTGCAGTCCTCCACGTTGACTAGAGTTAGTGTGGTTAAAAGTATGATATATCTTTGATATTAGTGGGATTTGAGAGGCAATGCTTGGAACTATATATTAAAATTATTATATATCTATATCCACTTACAACTTTATATTTTACACAATTATTTTTCTTCTGGTTCCTATGTTGACGCTGAATTACAATGCATTCTCTTAAGTAGATTTGCTCGGTGTAGAGACGTCCATGCATCCAAATGCCCAGCGTGTACAACTTTCGGCTTGTGACGGCAGTTCTGCTCGCTTAGACTCCTTCCAAAGAAACTTTCATTTTCTAGTGCGAAACGAGAAGGATAATTCACTGCAAGCTTCTATGAGGCCACAATATGATTAAAGCTGAACAATAATGTCAGCAAGTGTAAAGGCGTCAACGAGCTGAAGCAGGAAATCAATCGATGCAAGATTCAAGCTTTTGGCGAGACAGAATTGCATCAACCTTGTTTCTGTTAGGATTTTATTTTTTCACTAGTGATAAAAGTAATTTTTTTATTGATTTCTCTGTGACTCTGAAAAAATAGAATATTTAAATCCTCGTCATAGAAATATTTAAATAAGTTTCATAATGAAAAAGTTCCTTATTTCCTGTGTTCGCGATCCTGTTCAGAATACTCTGGAGGTAAAGTTATGGGGATATACTGCATTTACATTAATAACATTATTATTTAGAGTATTAATTTATAAGTGCTTTTAAAAGCACGTATTTGTTTTCCAAAATTCATCAAATTGTCAATTTGCACATAGTGCAGCAATGCACAGTTAAAATGAGTGAAAATTTTAGTTCATAGCTTTGAAGCTTTATATGTAGAGCTGCGAAATTTATTCTCTCTGGTCGTAAACAGTTGGTGCATGAGGAAATAGAGCCTAAAAAATTTTCAAAATCATGGTACAACTTTATGCATAATACTTTCGATACAGTAAAACAATTAATTTTCTAAATATCCTCAACATAAATGCTGAAATGCTCTTCCGACAGCACCAACTGTTCACAACCCGAGTGAGTGTACTATTTTTGTGAACTATTGGCTTTAATCTCAACGTACTCTTACAGTGGTAAGACAAAAAAACTAAACTTGTACTTATGTACTACTCAGTAGATTGTACCTTGCATAAAACAACCATACCAGAGCCTATGCCTGTAAGCTACGAATGTGTGTTGATGTATAACTAAAAATATCCAGTGAAACCATCGTTTTTACTCACAGAGAAACTTATTGTAATCTTTGTAATACTGTGGTGAAATCCAGTGACGCAATCCAAGGGTTCAATACTCAGTCAAACTTGAAGTCAAACTTTTAATTGCAAGATATGGAATATTGCAGTGCAATACCTAACGACTGATGCTGTTCTAAGTGCGGTGATGTGCTGCAATACAAGACTCGTAATCGTGCGAGCTACGCTCACTGTACAACAACGAACACCTTCAGAGCTATGAAATATGCTTTCCAGCATTGAGAAGACGAAAGTCACAGAGTGCAAAACGCAGGAGGACGAGTCAAGAATTTACATCAAAATTAAGTTTCAAGTTTTCCCTGCCTTTTTTCTGATGATGGAGAGGCTCGTGAAGCCTTAATGACATTCTACGCAATTCTGGGAAAGATACTCGACCTCACCGGGTCAAGGCAGCGTGCTTCTTGCGACGGGTTGTTTTTGCCTCGTGTGTTTCTCTTCCTGCTGGTTGTAGCAAGTCTCGGTGTTTCATTTTGATGGTATTAGCGTTATTGATTCTCCGTTCTTAAAGATACCCTTCGACTTCCGAAGTCCTCTGCATGACGACTATCTTTCTAGTTTTCTCATTTCTCCTTTTTCATTTTTCCTCTTAACTTCAGGCACATGCTGTGTTTAACCAGCTCTTCCTTCCTTTCGTGCTGGCAATGACTGCCACCACCACGATCACCACGACCACGCCGACCCATTTTCTTGTTGTTTGAATGTCAACACACATATCTAAAATAACAATCTGGAATAGTAGACTTATCCGTAATGTATGTGGCTTTTTTCGTTTTTTTCAGACGAAATACCTAATAATAGCACTTAATAATCATCTGTGATAAAAAAGTTTAATTCATTCATGGAATGCAACAAACAGAACGTATATTTTATGCATACAATTGGTATTGTAGGTACCAATAAATAATGGTAAAACTTATCACTTTTTTTGAGTCACCCTGTATTGCCAAGGGTCATTCTGGAGGTACTTGTTTTGTGAGTGGCATTCATTCATTGCCAATACAGAAGCGCAAGCGTAAATTTAATCATCGAGAGTTTGGTATCAGTGATTCACTGAGTGCGTGATTGATGCCTTAACTTTAGGGGACATGAGGCCTGAGTAGCAACCCAAGAATGGAGTAAACGACTCGTTCCTCTTGCCATATTCTATTGTTTTCTTCTCTAGGACAATGGGTCGATCACCACAGAGATGTCTGCGCTCAGCTCCAGGAACAGGAAAGCCATGGGGTCAGAATACCGCAAAATGACAACAATGTTTAGAATAAGGATGAGCGAACATGTAACTGTCGGGAAATTTTAGAAAGCTTGTTGTTTTCTGCATGAATTTCAACACATATTTTTGTGTCAGAATAACATTTTGTTTCGTGTGGCTAACGGCTATACTTATTGTACAGGGTGCTGCAACGTAACTTCCTTTTTTCAAAGCGCTTCACTTTGAAAAAAGGGAAGTTATGTTGTCGTACCCTCTATGTATATTAGAATTTACATGCTGTGTTTTTATGATTGATATAGCATTGAAATTTGGCTGATATAAACGAATGAGGTGGTTATTTTTTAGTGTATTCATCTACAATAGTTTCATTATGAAATTATTGTAGTCTATATTCCATTTAAGTGAATACATCTTCGTTATTGTCTTCTTCTGTTCCTAAAACACGCAATAATTTGTAAAATCCGTCATAAAACCGATTTTATAAAAAATAAACGATATTTTGAGCAGTTTGTAAGTTTAGACAATACTTTTAGACGATCATTTTTTCATGCGTGGAATTAATTAACACGAGTTGTGTAGAATTAATTTCAAACCAATTCTTGAACACTCACCTCTCTTCCATTCGAGGTAATTCTCACTGATGCCATACGTGTTTTACTGAGGCAGTGAGTGCATGTTTTTGCGTCCTCAGACCATATGGCATTGACGAGCTTCTCACGACTTACTTTCTCCATTGTCGTACAAGTTTGAGTTCTAAACACACGGTGCAGTTTCAAACTCTGGCACTCATACGTAGTGAGGGAGTTGTCACAAGGTGCGTGCGTTCATACATCTAGATTGTTTCCTTTTACACAGGCAGAACAAGAGAGAAATCGGGCATGATGTGTTATTCAATTTGTGCCAATTCTTTTATGACCATCTAATGCTTTCGCGGGAGTAGGTGATAAAATACTCGTATCTTATCATTACACGTCCTGCAGCACATTCATTACTGTTGTACGTTATTACTGTACGTTAACCCGTTAATTCTGTCTGCCAGTCGAGAGTAATAATAGAAATGTAGTAATTATCGAAATTTTTGGGATAACTTTTAGGCATTTGTTGCCATAGTAATTCCTTCAGTTTTGAAATAAGTTCACATGTTCATAACCCTAATTAATACTTCAATTTTGAAATAACTTTTACGCATTGATCGTATTAACTATTGTTTAAATTTGTAAAAAATTTAATCGTTTGTTGTTTCAATACGTACTTTAATATTTCCAGTGTATGTTCTACAAATGTTACAACTTTCAACTTGGGAACATTAACTTTGTGTTAACCTCAGTACACTTTTCTTCTCAGACATTTCATTTTTTTCAGACTGATGAAATCAATTAGGCTTCAATTGTCACCGGTTTATTGGAACCATACAAACACTTTCTAACGCAAATTACAGATCATTCCAAAAAAAACTCTAATAGTCTTAGCTTTTAGAAGACTAAACTTTTCTCATTTGTATTTGAATATCTGACTTTTTTCTTGGTGCGCACTTCATTCATTCTAGAATTTTGAGAGTCACGATGACTCTTGCATTCCAGGGGAGCGTTTTTTAAATCCCCGTCAATGAAGCCCATTGAAATTGACGGAAATATTTTATTTGTTGAGAAAATGCAAGAATTTGCCCACGGAGGAAATCAAATTGTGGGCATATTACCAAAGTCCTTCAGCACATCAAACTACGGAGCTTAGAGAACCAATATTCCATTTATTTCAACATTTAATAGCTTTTATATATAGCCTGCATTATTTTACAGGTTGAATATAAGTTATATATTGATACACACAATTGCTAGCACTTCTGGCTGTAGATGCTTTTTGTGTGAACAGGTGAGGAAAGTTGGTAATATTGCCACACCTGCTTTATAGAATACAGTTTCTTATTTTTTAGTTTAGTTGAGTCTTATTCCTTTAGTGTTTTAACAGAAAACAATATTTTGCGTTGGACCTAAAAAAGAATATTGCAACCAGATAATAAGCTAACAAGGGATTAAGAATCAGACAGTGGGATCTTTTTTTGTGGTGCTCCTATATGTATATGTATCTATAAGAGGCCCTAAAAAGCTCACCCAGTATTCCAAAGAGCCTCACAATTTTTTACGGTGCTTGATATTGTACATACTTCGGGAGTAGCTGCTCCAGTTAGTTTTTTTGGAGAAGGCCAGTTTTATCAGTGCTAACGGTATCGTGTTGCCGAGCATCCGTTGGCCATGAAGCCTTTGGGTCGCATCCTATGTTAGAAAGTTACCAAATTTTCTTCTGTAAAGAACATCTTCTCCGGCGTCGGTGACGACTGAAATCGAACATCCTTTGATTGTTTTTGCGATGAGCATTGGCCGCTTCACGAGGGCTAAAAAGTTCTTAGAAGTGGGTGTATAATTAGTTATTTCACTTCGTCATGATAGTTTTCTTGACATTGGGCTGTATGAATCTGTTCAATTGAGTAAAAACTGGTATTTCCTGAATCTCAATATGAATAAATAATTTTTTTCAATAAAAGTATTTTTAGGGAATGGGTGTCATAGTATATAATGTCTTAACAGTCGCTGTATCTCAAATAGGAACTATGGTAGAAAAATTTGCGTCCTATGTCATTCGCATGCATCCAATGCTTCGGGTTTTGTCCAAATTGTCTCTCAACCGAAGCAAAAGTTTCTGTGAGAAATTATTGAAATGCCAGTAATTTGTTTATCCAAAAATATTTTCAAGTAAATCGTGTTGTCCAGAATAATTATCAATTTACTTGAAATTGACTAGCGAAAGAACTTCTGCAGCCATCGTTTGAGTAGTCTTCTGGTTAAATACATGTTCACACTTGCATAGTACTTGTTCACGTATACATAATACTTGTTCACTTGTATATAGTAATACAAATACCAAAAACCTTAAGAAGCAACAAAGGAATTTTTTAAAGGAGGAACATCTAGAGCTACGATACAAAAATATTGACGTAATGGGACTCTTTCTCCGTACTTCGTCTCTGTAGAGTGATTGTAAAGAAATAAAATGAATGACTCAGTTTTCATGGGTTCTCCCTCGAACAATTATTTTAAGCAGATGTTAATAGCTGATTTAAATTAAATTAATGCAGTCTCCGTAGGTTGTTCTCTGAATAAATCGTGCTTATTGTCGGTGGTACATCAAAAAGAATTATGAATATTGTTTCCTAATGATTACAACTGTGTCGTCTGTTTAGATTATGCTAATTTGAAATCATTTTTTTGTGCTGTTTATCAGTATGTGAGATACGATGGTTTCCTATTCATATGAAAACGTCTGTTCAGTCCAAGTGTTGAGCTTTCTTAGATCTATTTCGTTGTAACTTTATAAAGTAGACTCTTGGTTCATGAGCTTTCAAGTGCGTTGAAGGATTGATATTTAGTAATTATTCATCCCGAGTTTTCACTGAATGTTAAGAAAATATTCTGTGCAGTTTTATCTCCTTTTATGGCTACATGATCTTGATTTTCGTTGGAGTTGTTAGGTAATCTTTCTTAGGGCTCCTGAACAATCATCCTCTGAGTTACTAGACAGTTATACTTTAAGTTGCTGGGCAATCATCCTCTGAGTTACTGGGCAATGATATATAGAATTACTAGACAATCATCATCTACATACCACTACATCAAACAATGCATACAGAGTGACACCACGAATTTCATGTAACTCGACTGATTATGTATTCCATCTTGGACTGCACTTTGATCTTTGGATTATAAAGCCTATTTTGTGTTGACAGAACCTCATTTCCCTGGAATCTAGGAATTCTTGAATTTCTCTTTCAGTAAACCTCGCAAACTTTCCTTGCCAGCCCCTTCCTCTATTCGTCCCTGATCTCTCAGCCTCCTGCCCTAAATTTTATTAATGGGTACTCTGTCTGGAACGTTATAATGATATATGGGGGAGCGACGCTAATAAACGATAATGTTATGCACAGTTAGAACACGAGCTAACGACTTCATAATTTGTTTTATCACTACATAATTTTAGCTTTCTCCTAAAATCTGTTATTATTTATTAGATACCGGCATTCAAGACTCGTAGAATTTCCTTAGTGTCATGCAATTTTGTAGCAGGAAAAACTTTAGTCTTATTGTTCGTTGAGAAAAATCGTGAAGTATTTTGTGCAAAAAATGATGAAATCGTAATAAAAATGATTTATTTTATTATCTGTCTCATAGAAATGTCGACACATATTTTTTGAGAGAGATAATTTGAGTGAAAAATTTGAAAAAGTTGGATAATGTTTCGATATTAATATGTTAGATAATATACTTGCATTTAAGTTGAGACTGTTTAAATAAATTTTTGATGATGTTTGCATATTGTAGGTGTCTCTGAAATTGGTCGTGATCGCTACCTACTGCGCGTTGAAATTCCCTTAATCAGATTCGATCGCATATGTGCTTTATAAATCAAATGCCGTGAAATAAAATACAGAGGTCAAACAAAATATTAGATTATCGTGTGTTTATGACTAGTAGCAGTACGTAATTTACGACCGGTAGCAATTCAATAATTTTTTATTCCAACGACATATGAAAATTTTGGAAATGCGATGTTATGAATGGTGTGTAGCTCATTCCTGGTAGACGTGCAATTACTGATCAAGCCAAATTTTTCAAAAATTTTAGGTGAGAAGCCAAAGTAAAATACTCGTATGTTGTTTTTCGTATATCTGTACAACTGGAGTACTTTACAAACAAGTGTGTTTTCATTTTAAGAGCGAAAGCAAAGATCATAGTTGCTGTGTATTCACACAGTAGTTCACTGATAATTAACATAGCAAAAGAAATCTTATTTGTTTTTTCAACACAGAACTTTTTAACCATTCGCTCATCACTAGAAATAACACCAGCCACAAATTTCGTTCAAGATCACATACAGGATATTAGAAAAGATTACAATTTTATGAAATCGAAAGCCCCTCTTTCTTATGCAATGTATTTACTCTTAATCCTATACAGGTAGTTAATCTCTAGCCAACCATGAAATCATAACTAGCTTTTCAAATGGGACACATGTCATATTTCTGGATACTTAAGATTAACCAGCTTGGTCGACTGGTGAGCGAATCTGCTTGCGAGCGGAAAGACCCGGGTTCGAATCCCGCTGCCAACATGGTTGACGCGGCTAGAAATACGGCATGGGACTTGCGTAAAACAACCGAATAATTTTCGAAGTAATTATCCGACCCAAGAATGGGCCCGAAGGTTCGTTCCTATAGCCTCATTCTATTCTATTCTTCTATTCTACATCTGAAGAAGCATAGAATAAATAAATGAATTGATTTAATGTGCTTTCTAGAAGGAAACAAATAATTAGTTGATGTCTATGATATTCAGGATTTTCATTCGATGATGTGCAACATCTTTGTAACTTGAGTGACTGGCAACCGTCAGCATGATTCCTGATTGCTAAAATATCTACAAGCTGTTATAACGGAACTGCCTTCACCTGACACAAAATGCACACGGTGCACTACTGACTTCACCCGACTGTCAAAAGAGAAAATGGAATTCATTTGAAGCAAATTGATTTGATATCAACTTAATTTCGAGCATTTTTGACTATTAAAACTGTGACGCTCCCACTGTAGACATTGCGTAACGCTGTCACTGTAGGGATTGTGTAACGCTGTCATTTTAGGTATTGTGTAATGCTGTCATTTTAGGTATTGTGTAATGCTGTCATTTTAGGTATTGTGTAATGCTGTCATTTTAGGTATTGTGTAATGCTGTCACTGTAGATATTGTGTAACGCTGCCTCTGTACGCGTTGTGTCGCGGTGTTATTGTTGTCTGAATTCCGTGTGACAGTTCCTAGGGATGAGCATATGAACATGAAAATAAGGTGCAGTCCGTACATCGAGACTGCAATACTCCTGCTACCGCAGCACTTCATGAACATGGAGCTGTCTGTATTTTCAATTTTTTGCTTCAATTTGTTCTCAATTTGAATCCAGAGGAGTTGTGAGACTACTTGATTTTTCACAATTTTACTCAATGGCCGCATATAATGATGTTATATACTGTATCGTAGCTATGATCTATGTCTGTATTTTTTCATGAGTTAACTTCTTGTACGAGCATTAGATATGCAAACCTCAATTTAACTTTTCGTTGGTTTTGAAAATTTTCTTTGTCAAACTTAGAATATCTCCTCAGTCGCTCCCGTATTTGATCTTCAAAAAGCTTTTCAAATTTTTTGAGTGTGTATACCTAGCACTTCAAACAACGATTAAATTGTGCAAATATCTTTTACTGACTCTGTTTTCATGATTTTCGAATTTTAGTTCCCGGTCAAAAGCTTGAGTGTGGAATTTGACCTACTTTGGCTGTTCATCTTATTCGTTCGGCCACAAGAAATGATCCTTATGATCTATCATGCTCCTCAGTCGCAGGGATTCCTTCTATGATATTAAAATGCGTAATTCTCTTGGAGACTCGTGCATACTATTATGAATCATAATCAGTCAACATGGCTGTACTCCGTAATTAGTTACAGGCGTCGTTGTTTGTTCGACCATTCCAGTTGAGAAAAATTCTTTTAAGATGATTTCTGTTTCCAGTCGTTCAAGAAGTTGGAGGTCTCACAACACAAGCATTTGTTTTCCGTTCAGGCTGAATCTTTACATGTCGACTAGCCTTCACTCAGAAGTTTCCAGTTTCCATGTCTCTATGTTTGAACAGTTTTAAGTGGGCATCTAAAACCTGGCTGCTCTCATGTTTTTACAACCTTTTGCCCGGTTTAGAATCTTTAATTCGTTATGTTTTTACAATCCTTTGCTCGTTTCTAGATTGTTAAGCTCGTTTATTGAATCCTTAGCTCATTTTGACAATCCTTAGATTGTTCCTTGGAACTAATTCTGTAACCAATGAACTTTAGAACGTTATACTAAAAATATTCTTTCCCATGTGGGTTATTGACCCTACCTGCACACATACCTTTTCCTACATCACTTTCTCAGTACATATATATCATTTTCCCCATGATCGATGATGTACATTTGGCGTCATTTTATGATGCAAGCTTTTACGTTATATACGTTATCAAAGAGAGCAATTCTTTTGTTTGATAACTTTTTCCGGAGTTCTTCGGAAAAGTAATTGAGCTTCGTACTACGGATGCCATACATCGCGTCTTTGATTCTTAAGTTTATAGATTTGAGATTGCATCCTTGAATTTGATAATTTATTGATTTCGCAATTGCATGAAGTAGTCAATCGCGTCAGTAGAAACAATTGCAATTATTTGACAAAACGGAGAAGCGTACGAAAAATCACTTGCAGTTGAATGCTCCAATACAAAACCGAGCGAAACAAAACTCGATTGAATACTTTATGTAAGTTTAAGCCTTCTATTAGTCTTTCTTGTGAAAAGTTTTTAGAAAGTTGTCCGTTTGAAATATGTTTACAGGTATTAATAAGCATCGAATGCACTCCTGCATTTTGCTTTGATGCAGGTTTGTATTTTGCAACTATGCAAAGTTCCTTCTTTCCATGATAGATCGTGGGTGAAAAAAACTCAACTTAAATTTTTATCTAATAATGATGTATCGCGAATTAAAGATAGACCGAAATACAGCATGCGTAATTGCTACCATGTATGCAGTTATTTCCTCAATATTATTTTCATTAACTTATCGAAAAAAAATCCTATTGCAGCAATTCGCTTCGTTATAAAGTATCATTGTGAAGTGTTGTTTCATAGATTTATTCTCAACGATTGTATAGAAACTGACCTATGAAGTAATTGAGTTTCTGTGTATCTAAATAATTATTGATTTTCACTTATCCTGGTGAGTATTAAAAATAATATTGACTCAATTTCTATGATTTTAACTAATTTGTATGACCTATGTTTCAATTTTTATTCCTTATTTGACACTAATTGTTTTTTGCATGATTCTTAATGCTTCTATCATTCTGATGCAAATATGATATTAGAGTAATTGAATAGATTAATAGTTTGACCACTAATGAGTTACAAACAGAAACATAATTTGACTGCTAATATGTTCCATATACTAGAATAATAATTGAACTACCATTAAGTTCCATATATTACGATAATAATTTGACTACCAGTAAGTTCCATATATTATGAAAATAATTTTGACTACTAGGGTAAAAATATAATTGGCAAAAATAAAATACGTAACTTCTTTGTATTTATTGTTAACCGTATTCCTTATTACATTGTCACTAGGTTTATGAGGTTTAAAAATATAATTCGTGACACCAATTGGGACCTAGGGCTGCACCGCAGGGCGTTTTTACCAGCTGGCTCCGGTGCCGAGGCCAATCAGCGTTTCAATCACTGCAGCCCGTCTTGGTTCACGACTTCTTTCTTAAGTACAGGGCTTCGTAACAGCCCATTGTTGTAAGCTTACGGGTTTATTGAACGGCCGTTAAGCATTCAGACAATCCTCTTTTGAGTGTGAACCGTAACCGTGGCAACACAATGCGTGAAATTTGGCCTTTCGTATGTCTTTTTTTTAGGTCTAGTATGTTCGGTCAAATTTTATAGTTCAAGGATCAGTGACATAGCTTGTAGATGTAGGTAAGTTTTATTCCCTTGTAGTATGATATTATGTTCATATGAATATATATAACATGATGTACAGTATGTCACAATTTTATGAAAAATGCATCGGAAAACTAGTGGATAAGTAAACAGAAATTGTTGACAATGGTGAAATTAACATGAGATATAAAAATTTAGCGAATTGCTTGCTTAAATTACATTCAATGTTGAATGAAGAAACTATTAAAACTCATATTTACACCAGGTATGTTTCTTGATGTAGGAACACAAGATTTGTAAACTAGTTGCGGACTGTAGCTGGTGAGATTACAATTTTTATGAATTCTAAATGAATAGTATTTTTTTTAATGTTCTAAAGTTCCAATTATGTAATAATTTGTTCATGTTACTTTTAGTATGAGGACTTGCGAGAGTAGAATCAGGTAATGGGCACACATTTCAATCTGTACGATGTTTATTATATTACTTGACTGCTGTCCTGAGAAGCCCATTTGTATTCACTAAGTTATCAAAGTTGGACAATCCTTTAAATCATCGATTAGTGGTAATCAAGGGCACAATTATAAACCAAACTCGTGGAACATTATTATTAATGAATGTATAAAACCATTAACATTCAAAATTGAAATCAGTAAAATTTTTCCAGCATATTTTCTCCTGCACGTCGATTTCAGCAGAAGAGCTTACCACATACTGACATTAATTCTACTAATTTTTGAATTCAATGAACACACCGGCATTCCTACAGCTTGTGTAACTAAATTTAGCTTACGCAATTCAGAGCGTGTAACAATTCTTGGCATGCCACTCAACCAGGCGCAGCATCTCGCTTGTTGGGGAGCGTTCCTCCAGCGAGGAGAGGAGAAGCAGCCTCTGCAGTTCGTCAACCAACATGAATAATTGGTGGACACTTACGGTGTACGTATATGTCTCGCAGCAGCGTGCTCATTGTGATGCGTAATTGTTCTGCTTCATGCTCGCTGTGTTGACTGACAGACTCACGGAGGTGCATCATGCTAATGCGTCAAGTCCTGCTGGTGCGTCGCGTCCTGCTGGTGCGTCGCGTCCTGCTGGTGCGTCGCGTCCTGCTGGTGCGTCGCGTCCTGCTGGTGCATCGCGTCGTGCTGGTGCGTCGCGTCCTGCTGGTGCGTCGCGTCCTGCTGGTGCGTTGTGTTGTGCTGGTGTTCCGTGCTGACTGTTTCATGCTCACAATGTATTCCGTGCGAGTTGTGTGCATTAGGCAAACTGTTTTATGCTATTTGTGTGCTTCATGCTTGCTGCGTGTTTTACTAGCGTCCAAAATTCAAGCAATTAACAGAATTTTTTTCCAGTACAATCGGACTGAATGGTCCGATTGTACTGGATTCAGTCGGATCGGACAATCGGACAGCAACTGGTATCTGATTTCACAGCAGTCCCTAGAGCAATTGTATCGGAGGAAACACTTTACAAAAGGCTTAAAAGGAGAAGCATTTATTTTTAGAAACCCACTGTTTATCTTCATCTCTGTGTTCGCAGAAGAAGACTTCATGAGTCAAGCTATCAGCAGTTAAACTGAGCCTTCGAATTTTTATTTCCTTCATGGATGAGTCCAGATTTAGTTTTTGGAGTGACTAGGTGAACTCATACCTGGAGAAAAACTGGGCCATGACATTGGCATTAAAGTATTGTGGAAAGAGACCATTATGGAGGTGGAATAATTGTATGGATAGACAATGATAACCATTCGAGCAGCTTGCTAAGAATTTTTATACATGCTAGATACGTAGGTAAACCGGCAAGGTTTAACTGCTACCAAGCGGCGTGACGAAATCTTGTCACCTCATATTCCGTTGTTAGGAGATGCTGTGGACCCAGACTTCTACTGACGGATGATGATGCTAACCCTCATAGAGTACAAGCGGTCGAAATCTTCCTGGAAACTGAAGATATTACATGAATAGACTGGTCTGTTCGCTATTCCGGCTTCAATCCTGTAGAATATGTCTTGACGAATCATCATCCATTAATCACTCTTCAGGACTTGCTAGTCGCTCTGCAGCAAGAATGAGTGTTAGTATCTAAAAATGAGTGGTTCCTGTGTTCACAGCATGTCACGTCGTTGTCAAACCTTAATTGCTGGCAGTGGTGATTACGCGTCATATTGAAGAATAGTACATGAATGCTGATTAGAATAAAAAATTGTCTTGAGCGTCTATTCATCAAAAAATGACGTTACTGAGCCTAATTTATTTATTCTTTATATTTACCATTATCTTGTATTATTTTGTAGTAATAAGATAAAATTTCCACCCTGCTTAGTACCACTCTTAATTAATTTGTAGCATTTTAATTAGACACGCACAGAAAGGGGCAGAAAATAAGTGAATGGGAAAATTAGTTATGCTTATGAGTAATGTTAGAACCGTAACATTTTAATGACGTACTGTAGAGAAATTAAACAGCGAAAAAATTTGTTCGACTTACATCATTTGAGTGTATCTTGTGAACAGATTCCCACACGTTACATATATGATTAAATTTCAAGCTTGTTGGTATAAAATTCATGCGTCTCGAGGATGCCCCCATCAACCCCAGTTAGTTTTTACCGTTGGGTACGGGGTGCTTCCTACTGATAACAACAGTCAATTCCTTTATCTTGGAAGTCAACCTCAGCATGGGGTTTGCAAGCATCCACTGTTACTTCATTTCCTCTACAATGAAAGATTAAATCGACTTGCTCTGTTTTATCCAGAGTTTATTTTTAGATTCTGTGTGTCTGCTGCGATGACAACGCTTGTGTTTTGATGTTTTCTGACATGTTAAACAGTATTCATCTTGGTGTAAAAATTTTCTTTTCAAAGCATTTTTTCGTCAACGAAGTATTTAATGGACTCCTTCACTTCTATCCGGTGTTTATATTCAGATTCTGCGTATGCACTACGTCGACAGCCTTTACGTTTCAGAAGTTTGGGAAGCAGTTTTTTTTCTGGTGCTGAAATGAATAATTTTAGATGCGCTTTTTATTTTAGACATTTTAATTTCGAATTTAAGTTCAACTATGTCAACATTTAATTTATTTGCGAAATAATTTGTAATCGTTGAAGAATTTAAGGTTTTTTCTTCGAGAAATGTCTCACAAGTTTATGTTTGAAATTAGTTGCGCATGAAAATGTGATTTATTTTATACATAATAAACTTTATTATTAATCTATGACATTTCATGACTATGTCAACTTCATTAATACAAATATGTATTGAAAAAACAATCCTCATCTACAAAAAATCGTGAACACTTGCCAATCCTTTTTAATATTTTTTTCCAAATTTAAGTAGTTTTTCATGCGTTAAATATTTAAAGTTTGTGCGATGTAAAATTAAAAAAAATTTTCGCTTCATAAATTCTTTAGCCACTAAGAATTTAATTTTTTATTTAAATTCCTTATTTTTTTATGAGAATCTTTGATTACTGCTACGATTTACGTAGCAAAATTTTTGAATATTCATGGAAGCCATCTCCTGGTCTGTTGATTATTTTTCCTATACGTCACAGAGTGGTCCTCCCAATCCTGAGTTTTGCTTTTGGAAGGAGCCTTCTTCTCAACCGAACTGAAGCTTGGAAGTCTCCTGGATTTTCTTGAACATGCTTCTCTTGTCGGGCTTACCACAATAAATTCTTTGCACGAGCTCCTATTGAAGTCTAGTTGTTTGCCTCCTCTACCATGTCATATAGAGAAGAGGGATTAGTAAATGTAGAAGGTAATACAAAAAGTGCGCGCGGTGCCTGTTTTTTAGGTTATCATATATAATAAATATAGGTTCACCATGCGGTCCACAGTTTGACTAGTCAGAGACAGGGTTGCCCTGTTTTTTAAACCCAAATCTATGTATAGTAAACTACTCTTATTAATAAATTTTTATGTACTGTAGGTATATGTCCTGTGTATTAATACAGCATGTGTACCATGCATGTATAAATATATACATAAATCGTTTATTTTACTTAGATCTGGCTTTAAAAACCCAGCAATGGAAATGCTAGTCGAGAGGGGTGAGGGTGGATGGGTTGACCAGTGTTTTGGCTGACTGACTGAAGAATGTACAGTTACAACGTACATGGCTCTGTGTCCTAGATGTCTGAATACTTCTTCACCACGCAATGTTCTTCATAAATAAAGTTGTTAGAGTAAAAATATGTTCAATAGTCTCATTGGTATTTTGCAGCAGGTCATATTATCCTAACTTACTGTAGAGCTTTCTGTGGGACATATCCCAACTGTAACGAAAGAGTGAATGCAGGTGCGTGAATTTTATAAATTATCCTTGTTTATGTTTCTTCATTCAATTATGATAGCTGGAGATCGCCTATGTTGGCTTTCCTCGTGACTCAAAACATTTCCGAGCGTCATTGTTGATTGCCATTTAAATCACGTAAGGTGAATTTTCTTGCACAGGGATTCAGACTTTTATTGAGTTTATCTAGCCTATTTCTCTCGTATTATGTGACTCGGAGCGTCCCATATATCCAACAGAACTTGTGTTGCAACATATGACGGATGAAGCCCACTAAAGTCGTATTTAAACACCTAGAAAAACTATTTACTCCAATAAAAAATATTCCCTATCGTCCAGATAAGTTAGTGAAAAAGATGAACTTTTCAGGAACTATTTAATCCGAATGTATTCATTGCTTGCATCACTGTTCGGTTACGGCAGGTGATGGGTATGAAAAAAAATTCTCTTTATGATAATTAAAGTAATATTGGAGGGACAAGTGAATCCAAATATACACACTGATTCCATCACTGTTTGGTTGCGGCAGGTGCTGGAAATGCTGAGGGAGGCCCTGGAGGAGTCTGGCTACGACCTGCTGGCTGACGACGAAGACGGTAGCGATGTGAGTGGCTATCACAGCGACAGCGATTCTGCCATTATGATGTCTGGCAACTCACCTTATGTCACCAAGCACGCCAGGTTCAACTTCCTTACCAGATCAGGTGAGACTATACTAAGCTCAACACATAGGAAAGCCTCAAGGTACGAAAGTGAAAATATACACTTGCTTGTTAAAATTTTGTCATTCATGCAGTTCAAATAGAACGTCTTAAGCTACTATAGTTAGTTGTTTTGCTAAAAGTTCTCTGTCAAAAGGCTTGACACAGGTTTGTCAAAGCTAGAAAAATATTCAACGTCATATAGGTGACTAGAAGGTGTCTAGAAGACGTGATCGCAATAAAAAGCGGATTTATTTGTTAAAAAGGGGAGCTAGGTTGCATATTCTGCACCGAATACTTTTCACGCAGGTTTACGTATTAATGTTGAAGAGTTAAATTCACATGCCTGGAATCCACGTGTTATTTCTAAGTACCATAGTGACAAAGAAGTGCATATTTTGAGTTCAGCACCTTCGCGAGCATCCGCCGTAAAGAATTAGTTCACACTGATTTTCACTATCATGATCAGTACGGAAAGTGAATGCTCGAAAAATTAATGTTCATTTAAATCGAGCGCTTGGTTTATGTTGCATAGATGGTAGTCCGTACAGGACTACTCGGACCAAATGCTCACGTTCAGATCCAAGGGAAACGAATTTATCAGCCGTTCGGGAAACTGAAGTTAAAGCTAATGTATTCTTGGCGTCTAAGAAATATACTGTCATAGCATAAGGATTTTGACCAAATAGCATTTCTATATTAATGTTTCTCAGAACGAACGCTATTCTTTTATTCCTTAACCCTTTTAAGTGTTGTGGTACACATTTCATAGCTCGGAAGAGGTCATGTTTAATGCTTGGTGGTACATAAAGCATACCACTTTCGAAAATTGAGTTTCTGCTCTGCTCAGCAGCTCGAACTTTGTATCACCATCACAAATGTAAGGGAATATTTCAATCAATCCATAATTTTTTGAGTATGTTTCACGTTTCTTTCCATCAAAAATACGAGCCTGAAAGGATTAACACATTCGCGTACTTGGCATGGACGTGAAAGATAAATTCGTAATAGAATCGACTTACAAAGTCAGTGTTTTAAGTTACACTCACGGAGAACCGTTACTTCCTTATTCACCGAGTGAAATTTCGTAAGAAACGTTGATTGAGTTACAAACCTTTCTCGTCCATCATTTACATCATCGGTGACCCTAACGAAACCTACAATAATTGACGCATTGTTGTGTAGGATGTTCGTACTGCCGCACGGTTGTCCCTAATTGTGAACGCTGTGGAAATTGTGAGAGCTATGGAGATTGCCCGTGACTATAAGGGCTATGGGGATTGCTCGTGACTATGAGGGCTGTGGAGATTACTCGTAACTATAAGGGCTGTGGAGATTGCTCGTGACTATGAGGGCTGTGGAGATTACTCGTAACTATGAGAGCTGTGGAGATTGCTCGTGACTATGAGGGCTGCGGAGATCGTCTGTGACTATGAGGGCTGCGGAGATCGTCTGTGACTATGAGGGCTGCGGAGATTGCTCGTGACTATGAGGGCTGCGGAGATTATCCGTGACTGTGAGGACTGCGAAGAGAGGATGTGCGTGACTATAGAAGCGTTAGAGGCTCGTGGATGCACAAGACAATCGTGACCGCACGCTCGGGTCGCCTTCCTAAATAGCAGCTGTGCTCAGGCTCGTTCAGGCCGCTGATGCCGTCCTTTTTTACATTCTTAGGTCCTGTTAGGCTCCAACAGACGTGTTCATTTCGACTTTTAGACTCGTGCTTGTTTTAGTGATGTCGTTGTAGTGATGTCGTTGTCTACAAATATCTGAGGAGGGATGTAGTGTTGCCATCCTTTCCACCTTCTCAAATCCTGTCAGGTTTCAACAGATGTGTTCGTATCATCTTTTAGGCTAGTACTCATTGAAATGTGTTCACAACTTTTTGTACTCATTGAACTGATATGAAAAAATTTACCTACGGATATTGTATCTAGAACGATTTAAAAGTTTTTGGTACACATGCATAATTGTGCGTGTCATTTACGAAGTAAATTAGTACTCCGATAAATTTAAAATGAAATTTTAAATTAAATGCATCTATAATTTAAATGAAATCGATGAAGCAAACGTCAATAATGTATGTAAACTACTTTTCTTAGTAATTTTAGCATTGTTTTTAATACATGCAGAGTAAAAATTAAAATTCATAGTGCAGTACCATGAACAATTTTCACTGCATTTGAAGTATTAATGTAAAGCAAGGAAACTTTTGATTAATAGTTTACATAAAAAATAATTAATTTAAAGAAGCTTTTTCGACTAAAGACTAACCTCTAACTGGCCTCCGTATCTTTAAGGCGTTCAACATGTGGGCAGCGTGAAGGCGTCACTTAACGAGATTGATGAGAGAAATGAGTCAGAAAAATAGGCGAGAACTTAGCGCACAAAATGTTGAGACGATTTAAATATGTCAACCTATAACTTGCGAAAACATAACCTTGGACACTAGCAATTGAAAAGATTCGTAGTTAGAGTGTATTGGTACTGAATCTTATTCGATGCACCGTAAATATCTTCCGATGAGAATTTTTTCTTCTTCTTAGCTTTATCAAGCAGATCGAATTCTTTCTATAAGTCGTAAGTTAAGTCCGTTTACACCATTAAATATGCTTCTAAACTGAGATGTTTTCATGTCATTGGAGTAAGAATTTAGCGTTCTATTCTTGTAATATATCCAGGAGCGAATGGCAGCAACGAACTGTACATAAAGGATATTTTTGAAAAGGGCTGCTTCAACATGATGGCGCAACTAGTTATACTTACTGCTAGTGCAACTAAACAGTGGTACAGAGACAAGTGTATTGCCTTCTTTAGCAAATAATAACCACCTTGTTCTTCCACAAATTTGATCACTCACGTTAGTTCCTTGTGAGTTGTTTTTGTGAAATTACCCTTCCGTAATCCAAGCTGTAATATTTAAGATCCAGTGGAAAAAATTTAGTGTACTATGTGACAAAATGTACATGAAAACTGGCTACTACCAGCCATTACTTCACTAAGGGACTTTGCAAGGTGGTAAAATCTTAAAATTCGATTTCAGTTTTTTTTGTAAAGTTTTGTGGGGTTGTTTTGTGCAGTATTACTTTCTATTTGCCAAAGTTTAGGTAAAAATAGTTAATTTGTTATAGATTGAGCTTTTTCGTTTGTAACAGCTGGTATAGCTGCTGCACCGAGCATATGTATTTAATATTGCTCCTATATGTTTCAGTAGAGTATGACTTGATGATTGACTCCCATGAACGTATACTTATCAAGTTTAGATGATGCAATTTTAAAAATAAGTCCATCTGCACTTGCATTGCAGTTCAGACGAACGTGACGCAATTGCTGCAGTTTTTCCTCTGATATTTAAGCCCCCGACCGAAATAAAGCAACATTTGAGCTTTCTAGGCAACTTCTGCAACGTGCATTCAGTATTACACGGCCGATGTATTGCTCATCGCAGTTATAGGTCGCCGTGCGTCCCACCGTTGCGAATTTTCTTCACTTCCTGCCCAAGTGTACCCACCTTTATTTGAGGAACAGGGACGTTGTCAGGGGAAGCGAAAGCAACTCTGTAAGAACAATCGCAGGTTTTGATTGCTAAACAATGAGCATTGCAAAACACTGGTAGTCTCTAGCAATGAGTATGTTACCTCTTTCACAATAGCTGATTCTTCCCTTCATCATTGCATGTCGTCATAAACAGATTTTTCTGTTTTGTTGTATATGATATAATAAACGCAAGTTACTCAATTTTCCCATAAAAATGGTTCTCATTGCGAGTTAGTAACTTGTTCTGCAATAACGCTAGAGCTGCATCAATGTTCCACAGTTTGGCAGTCTGGATTTCGAAGAACAGATTTTATTATGAAACTATAAACATTAAACGATTTACACTTTCGCTCTGGAAGAAGTTCAGGAGGTTTAAAGTTAACCAAGTTTAATGGTTGTCATTCTTAATTATCTAATAATTGGTAGAATTTCTTCGTCACGTTCCTGGGAATGAATATGCCTTATCTTCGCGAATTTTTTGACTTGGATCGTAGTTAAGGTTGATTATAGTAAGGTTTTGGAACGCAATTTTAACATTTCACCAACATCTTGAACAATTTAAATTTGATGCAAGATGAAAGTCATAGCTCAAAAATAAATGCGACTCTTTTAATGAATGGCTGAAAGAATTCATTTCGTTCTGTAGTGCAGGTTTCTATTTTATCCTTGGTCAAGTCAACCAGAACGACTATGTGCAGGTGTAAACAGAACTTCCAACCACTCGCTCCTGCAACAGATTTTGGTTTCTGCGTGAATGAGCATCAGTAAATGTTAAGCAATTCTGACTTTCCCTGAATTTTAACGTGATTTTAGGTTAGCGTTTTCCATAAATTCAGTTTTCAGTGAAAGCATATTTCCCTTGGCGTTCGTTTTCTTCATGCATGCATTGTAGGTTGCAGTTGCTCAAGCATTGTAGGTGGCGATATATTCAAACAGGCTGTAATGGACATCAATAACGTCCTGCAAATAAGTTTGTGAGGGCTGTCTGGCTTTCTTTATTTGATGAAATTATGTGTTATATTTAATCAAAAATCTCGTGTGGGTAATTTCAAGGAGGGTGTGAATGTTGACTGTATTTTTGGGATCGATCATATAAAAAATAAATAGCAACAGGTAAATCAATTTTACCAATCTATTTATGAAATATTTATCCAAGATATTCATAAAGTTGTCTTAAAGATTTTGAACCCACAGTAAAGAGATATCGGTTCACGATTACGATAAGTCTAGTGCAACTAGTGGACAAGCAGGTGAAAAAGTAACATGTTTTTTTATTTCCTTTTTTTCTTCATTTACCAGTCGACTCCGCCTTTCCGAAGGAGCTTTCGAGGCTAATAGAGGAATAATCTTGTATTTCATTAGTAATCTGGTGCCTTGGGTATTTGCAATACTACAGTTGAAATACGTGCATTGAAAATCAAAAAAATGGAATGATGTAAAACTTTATTTCCAATATTCAAATACCAATATGATTAAATTTTTGGGATTATAAATTTCAGAAACTGAAACTTCCTTTTTTTCATAGGGCGTGACACTAAACTTGCATATCTTACTATGTAACAAAAGCCGTCGTGTATTTACAAACATGCAATAAACTGCATTGGTTTGCAATACAGTAATTTGACAGCAATTTAGTAGCAGTATACACAATAATGGTTAGCCTAAGATAAACTCTTTATTTCAGTTCCATTGTAATTGCTTGTTTGAAATTAATTTCCCCTACGTAATCCAGCAGTAAAGGGAGAGGAAATATATGTTTAAAATAAATGCTATATAAATACGCAATTACCTTCACACATTTCATAGTAATAGATGTAGCCGTAAACACTAATGTTTGAAGTAACTTTCCTTTCACAGAAGTGTGCAACAAATCAGTCCCGTAAAACTGATTGCAACGCATTCAAGTGTTATTGATTAGGCTGTGTAACTGGTCAGAAAAAAGTTGTTACCCTGCAGAAGCAGTTGAATTAAAAAGCATGTATTTGTTAAAAATATTCTCGAGCGAGAGAATCACTACATCATTTGGTAGCGTTCTAAGAAACATTCAATTATTCAGAAACGTTTTCAATTTTGAAGAAAAGTAAAGGAATTGCAAATCCCTAATGACAGTTGACATTAACTGACTTCACAAAAGACAAAAAAATATCGAACAGTTAACAGTTACCTCAATGTTCTTCCTGCCTATGAATTCCTCGAACAAAATGTCTTCGCTCATCATTACCAATGTCTTATTACTTTTTACTCGCAAGTCTCATTCTGTAATATTTTATCTAATGGTCTTCTCTAATGGTTGAATGATTGATTGTCATCCCTTGATTTTTATCCATGATGTTAAAACGTATCCATGAACAGTATATCTGATGTTCGTAAAATTACTCGAAGAAATAAAAGAAAGCTGAACTTCCTGCTGTACGGCTTTCTTTTTTGCAGTCTCCAGAAATTCCAATCGTCTTCCATGTTGTCAATCAAGTGGACACGCCCGTCTCTCGTACGACAATACGTTGTTTTAACTGTTCTGAGTCAGACGCGGCTTTCATCTTGATGGTTCAATATTCCATGAAACTCGTTCATAAATTGACAGCTGGAGAGCCCTGAAATTTTGTTTTTCTCTTCCTCGGCGATGGTCGGGTATCAGTTATACTCATGACCCAATTTCGGGCGAATGCAGTTTTTATTTGATGATCACAGCGGTTGCCGCAATTTCTGCGACTCACTTGGTTACATTCATTTCTTAATGACTGTTTCTTATTTTTATCTGAGGCTCTGTGTAATGCAAAGTTTCTACTTTGCCAACACTACAGTAGTGAAAAATCATGACGAGCGCTACATGATTCTTAATTTTGTAGTCATGTAGTTCGTTTTAATGGCTTAATTGCTTAAGATCCACTGCTAAAGTGAAATTTTCTTTTTTCTTTTCACTGTGTGCTCAATATATGGATATTATTTGGATATACCTTACAGTATAATTCATGATATATTAGTTAAAACACCACGTCCACTATACTCGAACACGGGACTTCGTATTCCTTTCTAAACTGTACATAATGTAGTACGTGATACACTGCGTTTCAAATCGCTTGCTCTACTTGGGATGTATTATTTCGTTTTCCTCGTGTACAGAACATGCTACTCACAATTATTCTATGTACTTAGTTTACATTGCTCATTGCTTCAATAAACGAAGAATCTGATTTGGTTATTCTGTCTGTTCCACGATAGACTTTACCTACCAGTCCTACAACAGACAATGACTTCCACATCTGATTCTACCTCACAGCACAGTTAAACTCTTCTGAGAATAGTTTCGTTTGGTTGATAGCGCCATTATGAATGAAAAAAAAGCCACCAAGATTTTATACAATTTTATAATTTTCAATCCAATTACTGATTTCTAAAATTCCGAGACGATTTGGATTCTGCAAGTTTTTTTACTGTGGTTTTCTAAGTTTGATTGTGGTAGCACTTTATAAATGCTTTACTGTGCTCGATATGTTTCGATTATTTTCGAGATTTTCTGATACAAAGAACGCATCGAAAAACTCCATCTCATAGAAGCAGTTCACAACGGCATTTACTATATCACTTTCGAAGACGCAACTGTCCATAAACGTACAAACCTTGTGTGTTAACAAACTCATTTATCATCGGACCGAACAAAACATTTCTAATTGTCCGTTGCGTAGCTGAATAACTTCTGGTAAAACCGTTTTATAAGTCGATGGTATGACTTTCAGTTGGAGGCTCTGAAGCGGTTTTATTCGGTCATTTTGAATGAGTTTGATGATTTGATGATTCTCAAACGGTTTCATGATTTAATTATTCTGAAGTGGTTTTATGATTGAATGATTCTGAAGCAGTTTTATGATTTTCTGATTCTGAAGCAGTTTTATGATTTTCTGATTCTGAAGCTGTTTTATGATTGATGATTATGAAGCAGTTTCATGATTTGATGGTTCTGAAGCTGTTTAATTTTGTGGTTCTGGTACAGGTTTGTGAGTTGGTGGTTTCAGCTTCCGCTCGTTGTGGGTCAAAGAAAAAACTTGCAGTTGAACCCCGGGGCGTGACGAGTTTGCCCAACTGCAACGCAACTCATGCAATTAGTATGAGGAATGGCTACAGTTATGAATACAGTTATGATGAATAGAGTTTTGATCGTTACAGTTATAGCTACGGTTACAGCTATAGCTACAGTTATGAATACAGTTATGATGAATAGAGTTTTGATCGTTACAGTTATAGCTACGGTTACAGCTATAGCTACAGTCATGAATACAGTTACGATGATTACAGTAATAGCTATAGCTACAGTTATAGCTATAACTACAGTTATAGCTACTTATAGCTACAGTTCTAGTCACATGCACAACTACAGTTACAGTTATGAAAATAGTATTCAATCACCTTAATTTTCATCTTACCGACGGAATATGGTTTAAATATTGAGGCCTTTCTGCCTGAATTTTTCGTTCTAGTTTACACGTATATTTTGTTGTCTATAAATATTAGACAAATATTATTCTAGTTTACAGGTATATTTTTTTGTCTATAATTAACGTTAGAAAATTTTTATTCCATTTTCCAAGTATATTTTTTATGTTTATAGTAAATTTTAGGAAAATACATGTCATGGAATAAGTCTGGCTCAATTCTGTTTAAGTTAAACTAGCAAAAACTTTTCCCGGGGAACATTGTTTGTACAATTTTTCATAATGAGGTACATGAGAAATCTACTAACTGCGTTGAATTTGAAATAAATTCTTTCCTTTTCCACATCATGTTTAATTATGTACAATCGTGTCACAAAGTATGATTTTTCCAGGTGTGAATACATAAAATTGAATAAGAATTAAAATCTGGGCGACTCGGCCCTAATAGAAAAAAATGCAGTTATAATTATGACATGCTTGAAATGGTGATCTCTGTATTACCATGCTGGCAACCTTCATCAACAAATCAATTTTTACTTTTTGCTTTCAATCCCGTAATCTACGGACACTAAAATAAAAATGGACTAATGAACGAAACATCATGTTTTCTGAAATACAATACGAAATAAATTTGGGTAAGCTCCTTAGGTCGGATAACGAGACGTTCAAACAAAAGTCATCGTGTAAGCACGCATTGTGACGAATTTGTGACTAATGAGGTATAACACCGCTGACGTCGTGTCTGTTAGGATGGACAGCTGCGCACGGCCACAGGGTTGTTGATTCTAGCCATCAGGTAGAATGGTTTCTAAATTTTTCATTTTTGGAGATGCAGGAGGCGATGATTAAACACTGTTATGGAACCAAATCAACGCGCAGAAAAACGTTCCTCCGGTGTTAGGTGTACAACAAAATTGGTTTGGGACAACTGGAGTTCGAGTATCTGCTAATTGTTCAACGTTACCTATTCATGACAAAGTTGGTTAGTTGCAAATTTATTACTAGCTGTATTTTTTTCAGGCATATGTAAACCACCCTTCGGCTGGGATTACGATGTGCTGAACGTCATATTCTGGTATTTGTATAATAGATTTCATCATGGGCAGGGAAATTTATTTGAATGATGGAAATTTTTGCTGTTACTGCTACTTTTGATTCGGGTACGAGTGAAACCTTATTTACCTGAACTAAACAAGCAATTATGATGACTTGTCTTTTATTGTATTTATATATTCAATTATTCAAACTAATGAATGCTGTCAGTGCGAATAAATTTTTGAGGATTTATGGAGACTGAGGAAACTGTGAGCAGTGAAACTTATTCATGTACTCGCATGGATTCGTTGTACGTCATGCTTGTGACCATTGACTTACTAAGACGTATGATAACTACAGTGTCAGTCAACTATGTTTTACTACATATATGTTCTCAATCATAAACTTAGCTATTTCTTGTTAGATAAAATTTACATGTATACATTTTAGTTAGTTCGGTGCAATGGGAATACGTTGGATTTCTAATTAAAACATTGATAAGTCCTAATGACCAAGCTGTTTATCTTGTACATCATCTCAAATCTCCCTGATAAAATGCACCTGTAGGTGTATTATAATCCCAATAATGAAACTTATGTTCGAATAAGTCCCAACAACAAACTATACTGCAATGTCTTTTGACAAATGTTGAATTTAAAAGAACTAGTGAGTTATTATATGCAAATTAAATGCAGTAGACTGCCGTGAATAAGATGTGAATTGCTAGAAATTTCGAATACTGTTATCTTGTTGAAAATCAGCTACTTGAGCGAAGTGTAAGTATTTTTCAAAAGTTACCTATAAAATTCACTAGAAATTCTTGTTTAAAAAAACGATGTTTGCAAAAATCTTTTTTTTTTCACTGCCGAGTAATACGGAAAAAAATTGGCTCCGTTGGCACAACGAACCAAGTCACGATGTTTTAAAATCTTCTTTGATTAAATGTTTGGCATTTACTAGCCATACCTGAAAAAAATTACGTGAAGTTTTGATTGTGTATTAATAATGCTTCATTAAAGCTGAGAGAATGAGGTATTTCAGAACTTATATTAACTTACGCAGTTAGAAAACTGTGTCAAGAAGAAACAAAAGAATCCTATCGTACTAATGACTTTTTTCAAGCACGAGAAGCTTTGTGTAGAAGTTAGAGGATTGTCACTAGCTGATCTGCTGTGCCTCTGTATCCATTAAGATTTCTTACGGCAATCTGACATGGTTCAGTGAGAGTCAGCTCTTGAAAGCTTGCGACCGTTAGCTGACCAGCTGCCCGGCCGAACCTTGTGCGTAGACTGGGGAAAATGATAAGTCGAGAGGCTTGATCTGATGTGAGGTGGGCATGTGCGGTATGTCGGAATTTGACTACGAAATTGAAATATGTTAAAAGATGACGTTACAAAAGTCAGAGGCTAGTTTAATTACGTCAATATCAGGTAGTTATCGTGTGCACATCTCCACATCAAAGGCCAGTTAAAATTATTAAAATGAGACACTTTGTACGTATCATTTAGGACATGAAAGGTGGGTTAAATGATCTTAAAATGAAACCCGAGTTTTCTGCTTACCCTCGCAGAAAGAATAAGCCTGGAGAAGAAAAACACAACACATTAGCATTAAGAAAAGCACAACAGTATCTTGTTTTTATTGCTTGCAAGATTTGTATTGCCAAGGAATTTGTAATACCAAAATGAATTCGATGCAATTCGTTTTGTCAGTGCGGCAAAAGTTCAGGAAAAAGTTTAATGGTATTTCAACTAAGGCTTGTATCATGAACATTTGGTAACAGGAATAGGGTCATAGGTTCCCGAACAAATTCGGCTGCCAATGTGGGAACGTTCGAGAGCTGCTCGAGAAAGAGAGAGATTTAGACCTTGTTGATATATGTATGACAGATGCTCGGCGTATGCTTACGTAATGAAATAAGGAATAGTAGTTTGAGGAACATGTCTAACTTTCTATTAGTTACGATTCAATGATCAAGGTAAATAGATCTACAATATTTAGTTAGAATGGACGGTGCGGTTGAGCGAAGGTTTAAAACAGTTGATAACATATTCGCATACACACAACAAAGGCCCAGAAGAAATATTAATACGGTCAAATTAAGAATGTCTTAATTCTTATTATAGCAATTATCAAAAATGATTGTAATTTATCCACTTGGACAGATGGAAATGATGCACACACAACTCTCCTATGAATTACGATTCCTCATTTAACAAGATTTACGTGTGATGAATTCAATTCATGAATGTAACTTACGACTTTATTTTAATATGGTTTATTATTTATCCAACATTTAGACGCAATTTGGAGCAAAAAGAAAACTTCTACAAGAAATCATCAGCTTTCTGGAAGAAAGGTCGTGGTGCAGGAGATTTAGTTAGGTATTTTTATTCCACAGGTATCAGAAAATATGATTTGTGAATTAAGAGACATACAATTATAATTTTTTAAAGAGTTTTGAAAAATACTTTTGGAAAAACTTATATTTTCTTTCACAATTGAGAGTGGAATCTGTGTTAGAAATTCGTTTTAAACGTATGAGCTTTGTTCAAACTGCAGTTAGCTGCTTCAATTGATCTTTTGATGAACTTAATACATTTATTGAGATGTTATTGACAAGACTTAACATTGTTCAATTATTTTCCACAAATTTTTGTCATTAGAACCGGAGATAAAAGGCTCGCATAACTAGGAGAGAAATACAGGTATTTTGGTTTATAAATATTTACCTCTTTGGTACAGGATAAAGTTTTGATAAGCGAAAATAGCAAACTATTTTATTAAATTTGGTGTGGTGCTTTTTAGAGAGGGAAAACTGCCGTCTAAATAACAGAAATCAGGAGAAAAAGTTGCAAAAAGAAAGTGTCAACGATTTGGAGACCTATAATTATCATATAATACATCCTTTACAGTTGTGGTATCCAGTTGCAGACACAAAATATCCGCGTCTTTTCTCGTCTAATTCAAGATGCATGTGACGATTTATCTAGGTTTTACTTCTAAAATGTCATTGATGAACTCATATGAACGTTCTTATACTGGAATGACTTTGGTACTCCGTTGCCTGGACATGAATTGATGAAATAAGACATTAAAATAGAATTAGAAATGCTTCACGTTCACTTCTTCTTTTTCTTCTTCTTCGTAAACGTCATGCGATTAATTAATGTATTTGTTTATCCGTTTATTCAGATTGATGCGATAAAACAATGTGTCTATTGATGAATATCACCCATGGGTACGATAAAACAGCAGTGCAATTTATCCGTACAAACCACATTGTTTCAACAATTTTATTAAGAATGCTCATAGGTCGACTGACACAGCCTTCAATATATTTGACATCTATACTTTTCGCTTTTTTGTACGTTATTAGACCTTTTGATTTATTTTTATGCATTTATTCCACTCTTTCTTCGTTTTACACTCCTTTACTTCTTAAATTTCATACCACTTACCATATGTATTACTAATTTTATACTCTTTTCATTAAGCTAACGGAACGAAATAGATTGTAGCAGCAGCACTTGCAAAGAAATTCATTCCATTTATTAGAACACTGATGAATGTTCGGGCAGCGCGGTCGTGTATTCAATGAACAGGGCGTGGATGCATTAAAAACGACAGCGGCGGAACCACAATATTTTTGTGAAACTTGTTTTGAGAAAATTAGCGCTCGATATTTTTTCCATTCGTCTTTCTGGAGGGTATGATTAGTGAGTGCTCTGGGCTGACTAAGAAGCCGAAACATGCCAGAGCAGAAATACTTGATGCAATCATCGTTGGAATCAATGTCTCATGCTGCAATCACTCATATAATCATCTTTTCATTCTGCAATCCTCGATGCAATCAATGTCTCGTGCTACAATCATCGATGCAATCACTGGGTGATGTTAGTCTACACATACGTTACTTAATTACACAAAAAATGTTTCAAAATTCGAGAACTGTTGTAACACTCCGTATATAATGGCGACACCAGTTAATTTCATTCGGCCAAAATGCAGCTGTTGTTAATGATCTGTGACAGCAATACAAGAAGTGTAGCTCTATGGGCGATCGAGCATATATTTTATGGATATTTTTACGGTAAAAACATAGCTTTTGAAAACACAGGGTGACCCAGCGTGATGGAACCCGAGAAGAGACTGTAGTGATGCATAGCAGGGTAATAAAAGCATATGAATATTCAAAGTTTATAGGTGACCATCTGAAAGGTGACTATTTTTATGTCTTTAAAAATGTATAGATTGGAATCGTAACATTACAGTTTTTATTCTGTTCAAAAAAGTGCATTTGCGTTCATAATTTTCTAAAAATTTCTGAGTTTTTCCTGTTTCCGTGCACATGAAGTTTCCTAGTTTCAAAGTACTTGCGTATTTTTGCATACATTTCTGGCATAAGGAGTCCTGAAAACACGTACAGGGAACAAAACTCTTGTGTTATGCAAGACCTACGTGATGTTTGAAATGTCCACTGCTTTCTCTCCTTAAAAGCAGCGTTTCATCTGCCCTCAAACTTTCACCGAAGGAAGTTTCTGTTCCATCAACTTGTGCAAGTTGAGAGACTTTCTTTACCCAACTTTGATATATGATACTTTGTAATGTTGATTTTTTTGACAAATTTTTTGAGACTCAAAAGGGATTTTAAAAAGATCTTGCACGTTAATTATGGTTAGCAGGCATAAAATTATAAATTTGATTTATTAAATCGAAATAAATGAGCTTAAGTTGACATCTACAGAAGGCTCATTCATGTGCACATCATTTTGCTGCTTAAAAAAACTTTAATTACATGAACGTTAAATGACCTTTAATTGCTATCTCTAAAAATTTGAATGACGAACTAATTCAAATATAACTAATTTACTATAAAAATAGTTAACGCTAGTTAAGAAAACTAATTTTAACTAAAGGCTCGCTCTAATTACACGCACACAAATTGAACTCCTGTCTTAACTCGTTCATGAACGTGTAATTTACTTGCATGTCCAGAACAGGAATATTACCATGGCTGATAGTTACGTACACACTCAGTATACGCGTACATGCTCTTGCTACAATTTTGCATGCGCGATCATGTATCTGTGATGACGTGCGCACACGCAGAGCATACACAGTGTACTACGTACGCACGCAGTGTACTATGCATACACATGCGGCGCGTACACAGTGCTCTTCGCATACACGCGGTGCACTATGCACGTTCATTGTGCACTGCACACGTGCACACAACATGCACACAGTGCACTACGCACGCACGAACAACACGTACACAGTGCACTACGCACGCACAAACAACACGTACGCAGTGCACTACGCACGCACAAACAACACGTACGCAGTGCACTACGCACGCACAAACAACACGTACGCAGTGCACTACGCACGCACAAACAACACGTACGCAGTGCACTACGCACGCACACTCATACCTGGCGAGAAACTGTGACCGTGCCTGTGACCACCAGTGTGGTGGTGGCAGTAGTGGACGCTAGCACTGGAGGATAGAGGTGACTGGGTGGTGACTGGGTGGTGACTGGGTGGCGACTGGGTGGTGATAAGGTAGTAGTGGCGAATTAGTAAGTTGTATTTACTTGATGATAAGGTAGAAAATAACCAGTTCGTAGTTTGTTCACTACTTGGTGTTTGTGTATTACTAACATGGCAGTTAGTTTGTGGCATACCATTTACTTTACGCCGGTTAAAAAAGTATAGAAAAAAGGAGACAAAAATATAAAAACGAGTAAGTCGGCTATTACATTTCATTTTTTTTTGAAACATGCATTAGGTTTTCTGAATTATTCTATGCAAAACCGTTTAACAACTGACAGAGAAAACGATGAGTTTGAACATGGAAACAGTAATTGCTTGATTATCCAGTGTGTCTATACTGGATTTTTATTAACAAACTTTCGATTTGATGATCTGTATAGGTGCTTTATTGACAAATATTTGAGAATGAATTCAATTTTCTAAGATTTTTTCGTTTGGGGAAAAATGAAACAATATAAGCGTTAGCCAGTATTAATTTTGTCTTTGATGAGTGTCTTGTGAAGAATGCAACATTATTTGTATCATACAAGTCTCCTCAATCCAACACTACGTAGCTCCCCCTACGACTTCACCAAAGACTGTTGTTGAGGCACGTGTGACTTTCCTTGGCTTGTTCTAAACGAGTTTTTTATTTCTGAGTTATGAAAGAGAAGCTTGCTGGTCACAGTACTTCTTTTTCTTGGTCCAGCGTGCTTCTGCAACCCACTCGACGCAACTGGGTTAAGCAATTATGGAGATGGAAATAATTAGTATGGGTGAAACTTTTACTTGAAAAGATTCGGGTCTCCTGAAAATAGCAAAATGTAAGATATTGTTAACATAATAAGATCATTAGAAGTATTGACAACGCACATAAACGTGGATTGAAATATATTTTTTTGTATTATGGTTGACTTTTTTAAAGGTTTTCACTTCGCTTTTTTTAGGCGTTTTCATTTGAAAGGAGCTTTAATTCATGGGTTACTAAAACGGATTTAAATTAACAAATGGCCAAAGTCCACTACTTTAAATTTATACTTCTGATAGTTCGTTTCCGTGAGCTCTATGCGCTTTATCGTCTAACGCAAAAAAAGTTTAGTGTACTAAAAAGGATATGAATAGCTCTATGACTGCTACCAGATAACTCTGTAAGCTCTTGTAAAGTTTTCTGTGACCAGAATTTTACACAGCAGTGTACACTGCCAAGCATATTAAATGTGCTAGAAACTGACGTGCAAGCTTCTCTCATTTGTGACATTTGTTGTTCGTGGTGTGCATCACAGTTTGTGGGTTCTCCTCACCTAACTCTTGACGTAGAGGAAGCAAATCTTGTGTGTCATAGCCACTAAACTTTTTCTTCGGACTCTTCCTCGTAATCCAGTGTCATGCAACGTTTTCTCCAGCGCTCTTGTAAACAGCTATTTTTATTCGAAAATTTAAATTCCCAGATTTCACTCAAGTAATTTTGGCGGGCATGTTCTTGAGCGTATTTATTAAGTCTGCTCCCTAATATGTGGAGTTCATCACCTCAAAGGAACTAAACGTTAAACAATTTTCTCCGGGTTTACTTGGCTTTCGTATCTGAGTATATATAATAAGTTTTCAAAACTGATTCAAGAAAACTTTTTATTCTTTGCCATTGCTAGAAATTGTTTTCTGGAACAGCAAAGTCTCGAAATGTAAAATAAAATGTTTTTACGCGTCCTCTTCGAGTGCCTGTATTTTTTCTCTGTACGAAGAAGAAATGTTCATGGGAAAACAAATAATTTCACAAGTACCTACGTTCTCAACAACGAACATGGAACAATGCGGGATCTTCAACACGTTCGTAAATTGAAAGCAAACTTTTCAGAAATCGTTTTGGAACAGTTGCAAAGTTTTCATGACTCTAATTTCTTCATCAGAAGCTAATTGTTTTCACTTGCAGTGTTTGGTACAACTTGGGGCTTTCAAAAGCTTTGCACGTTTGATTTCGCATAGTACGACTTTTGATTTATTGAAACTTTGTTGGAAAATTTTTGCTTGCAACTTTCAGAATGGATTCAATGCTGAGGTCGTGAGGAATTTCTGTTTTCTATTAAAAGTTGCAGGTACTTGCTGCAGGTTATGTTCATTTACATAGTAAACTTGAACTTTCATCAGTGGAGAAACCCTATGTAAAAATTCGAATATTATTCGGCGTAGTGACAGAATATAGTTTTATTTTTCATATTTGAAAACGTCTTCATTCCTTGAAATGTAAAAGTCGGTCATTTCAAATTTTGATATTCCAGTTTTTCTTTGCCTATCCTCATTCAAAACTGCACTTTTTTAAAAGTTGACTGCTTCTAAAAATTGTTGCATATGTACTAACTTTCTCTTTCAACCTTCTCTGAAACTTTCTTTTTGTTTTTCGCTGCACGTTCGTTTAACTTCCCATCCTTCCTACTCTGATCATTGGGGTTTGTCCTCGAAACTTCATAGATTCCCACTCCAGTTTCTCCGCCAGAGGCCCATTTTTTATCCCAAACCAATCTTTTGTTTTCTTTTTTCGAGAGCTTGCTTTCATAACGCGCTGTTGCTGCAGTAGAGCGAGCAGGGTCACTACTGACTGCTTTCTTAATTTCTACTGCCAGCAACATTCCACGAGCGAATTTGACTGCTGCTTTACACTCACACGTTTCTAGATTTTTGTTCTGTGGTGATGAGTTCACGTTTTTTCAACGTCGAAATTATTCGTTACTTAGATTACCCTTATAAAAAGTATGGTAATTTTAAGATTTGGATGTCATTGGACAAGCCTTGTTTGCATTCGTTATTATTTTGATCGTTATAGAATTAAATCTTTTCATTAACTGCTGTTGTGTTCACGAATTTTTTCTAGTTTCATCTTCAATAATAACAGATTATGCGCTGAATTGCACAGCACCTGTTCCTATTTCAACATTTTTATTTCTCATATAACTTCATACTTGAATAATTTTTGGCCCAGCTAATGAAACTTTCCTTGATTGCGTTTCCGATTCGTTTTTTGAATTTTTTCTTCAGTTATTGTGTTTTATGAGTATTGAATCTCATGTGTGATCTCATTTGTTTTATGTTGAATGATAATCTGAATTTCGAGTGTAGACACAAGTTATTCAGAGAGTTAGGAGACTGAAATCGATCTAAGCATATCACTGAAATTAAGACTAACATGCACGACCAAAAACGGACACTAAGACCTAGAAAAAGAAACTTCTGATCAATTTAACTTATTATTCTGTTGCTTAGGGCGTCAATGTTATTCAGCCTGTGTCTAGATTGCATTTTCTTTTACGTCTTCGAGGTTCTCGTATGACTTCTTGAGTTTGCACCTTACATTTAAGATCTTGCTATGCAAAGTTTTCCTTTGTCATTGTTTCAACACGTCGTTTATTTTCCGCATTTTCATTCGTGAGTGCTTTTTATAACTCCTTCAATATTGCTGCAATTCATTTTAGGTCACTTTGACTCGCGTTAGCTTCATAATTTCGTCTCCTCTACCAGCGATTCTCGATCATATCTCCTCCATCTCTGTTCATTCCTCTGTAATTTCTTCACTCAATTTCATACTTTTCTTTAGTGCCTAATTCTGAACCTCGGGGCCTCAGAGAAAGCTGTTTGTCCTGTGTACTTTCAGGGAAAGAAAGTTGGGCCTGCCCGGTGTGTACGTACATCTGTGTGACTCTGTGTACGTATGGTATGTCTGTGTGCGCATATTTGGGCACAGGAATGTACGCACACAGCCGAGCTCGCCTTTAAAATCAGGCAGAGGGTTAACCTGTTAAGCGTTATTTACATCATACGATGTTTGTACGAGTTGCATTCTACCGGTAACTTACACCATATGATGTAGATGCGCGACGGTACCACAGCGGTGTGAACATCATATGATGTTATAATATTTATTAGTTCAATTAGCGTTGTTATTACTGTTGTATTACAATTGTAATATGACAATAGTATTATTATTGTCGAGTGAGCGGTGACAATGAGCGCCTGACTCGTTCTTTTTATTGTCGCTTCAGAGTGAACATTTTTTATGGAAGTCATATCCTACTCGTGTTTTTTTATGCGTCTTCTCAATGAACATTTTTCATGGAATTTACGTCTGACTCCTTAATTTCTTATATCGCCTCAAAATGAACAGTTCTTATGGAATTCAGGCCCGATTCATTCTTTCTTTCTTTTGATGTCACTTCACAGGGGAACTTTTGTGATGGAACTCAGGAGACTGTTTTATCCAAACCATGCAAGTTACGCTCAATCTAACCTTTTTTTATTCATGCATCTATGCTAGAGTTTTTGATGAAAAATTAGAACCAAAACGCTATCATTTTACTTTGTTGGAATGTTTAACGCTTGCAGTTTATTTTTAACCTACTATGCCTCTGGAAAAAGAAGTGACATAACGCGCAGAATAAAAACATTCTTGGTATTCCTTCTAGTCGCAAACATACAACTTTTGACGGCGGTCCAAAACAGTTTTAGAGAAAAACAAGTTCAAAAATTAAACTCCTACATAATAATTTTAACATGCATGCAACTTTAAAAAGGTACAGGAAACAAAGATAAAGAATGAACTTACTGAAGAAGACATCTTAATTTTCATTTACTCAACCTTGGAAAACGATCTATGGTTTTTTCTAGGATGACTTACAAGACATCTGTACGTTCTTTGTTCGTTAGTTTGCTTTCTGAGGCGCTAATTTTGTACGTACTAATTGGTGATCGTTTTAGAATCGAGCGCAGTAACTGATTTACCAGTATTTAAAGATAATTGTTAGGAAATGCAAAGTCAGTGGATCGTTAAGAAGTGCACAAAATAACACATCACTGCGGTGCTGTACATTTTTGAGTGTTTTATAGTCATCACATAAGTCATGTCCCAGTTTAACTGTATCGTAGATCAAAACAGGATTTTTAAATGTCTCTTGATATCAGAAAGTATTGGTGTGTTTTTACACGATATTAAACTTGTTGAATTGTGTTTTCACAGGATTAAGTAACTAAAATGTCACAAATTATAATGCTTTGAGCATTGAAGTATCGACAACATATGACCCTCTCCCCTTCCCCCAACCTAATTCTTTGCGTATTAAAAACAGGAAATCTACAGCTAAAACTACTCAAAATATTCACCCAGCCTATTAAGGGTGAAGTAAAGCAGAAACAAATTGCAGAAGATGGTATGGTTTGTCAAATTTACAACGAATTATTTCAACCTGGAAAATTAAGCCCGAA
This sequence comes from Trinorchestia longiramus, assembly GCA_006783055.1. Lineage (NCBI taxonomy): Eukaryota > Metazoa > Arthropoda > Malacostraca > Amphipoda > Talitridae > Trinorchestia > Trinorchestia longiramus. The sequence goes on from VCRD01001433.1 coordinate 90,201, forward strand.
TAGAACAGATATCCAGTTGAGTTTGATGACCAGCGTCTTGTGACGTAAATTTGAAAAAGGTTTTGCAGTGTCAGTTGAGGAAACCTCCAACTTGGCTCTTTTAAATTACAATTTGTTCCGCAGGACACAATCGTTTGAATAGATCTACTCCAGGGGATCATGAGGAAGTTGTGACTACATTTAAGAATTGTTCTCTCCGAAGCCAAAAGAAGTTTTCACTACAGAGGGTAAAAGAAAAAGTCCTAAATCATTAAGCAAACTACATTTGCCACCAAATTCCATCAAATATAAGCTTTGATCGTTTGTTTTCTTTGCTCAATTTGAAAAAAATCTGATGACATGACCTCACGCATTGGCCGTAAAGTTTTCAAAAGCACCTATTTCTTCACATAACATTTGCTGATGATCACATCCCTCACAGCTTGTGAGCTCACATACATGCCATGGGTTGATCATTTAGGCACCTGTTGATGTTAATTCTTACTGATGCACTTCATGTTGTGTCTTAGGGCTTTGTAATATCGAACTGGAATGGAGTAGCGACCAAGCATCAATGTATGTACATGTGCGTTTTGCGTGAGATCTGGAATCAAACTTGTGTACAATCCAACAAATTTATAACACAGGAGGTGTTACTTCTTGAAAGTTGTACTTGACTGTCGATAAAAATATTTCAGTGTCTGCAGTATAGTGTTTCTATTTCCATAGAAAATGTGGATATGAAGGAGAGAGACTTATTTCATCTGGCCGCGAGAACCCTTATAAAGACAGGAATAACAATGTAAATCCTTTTTTTATTCATTGGAAACTAAATAATCTTGTCCTCAGTCACAATATTTTTCAATGAAATTTCATGGTCGCTTACTGAACGGAAATGGAAGCAAGGAAGCATTTTAGAGAGTTGTAGCTGTTGGTATGATATCTTTTAAAATTGTGGGGTAAAGCTCAATACTGTTTTCGTTTCATTACAGGACAAGTAACTGAACTTAGTGCGCTGAATATTATCCTCGACATCCCTACATCATTAGTTAGCATAATGGCTTTATTTAATTCACGAGCGATTAATATTTGATATCCTTATTTAATTAAATTCAGCACTGTGAATGTACAACATGCTACGTACATGTTTTTTTTTGTACCATGAGTCGTACAATTTGTGCTTATTACAAGTGGTAAAATAATTCATGTAATATTGTAATATTGTGCTTTATACGAGTCATATAATTACTGGTTTGCCACTAGTCATGTGATTTTCATTATTATTAATATAAAAATTAGCGAGTCATATAATAATTGTATGTACAACGAATGCTATAATTATTGTGTACAAATCGATGACTTTGAACGTAACTGTAACCCTTCCTCCTTCCACTTTGCCTAACTACTACGCTGAGTCCTGTGCGTGATTGGTGTCTGTCGGCTTGAGACTTGGCATGCAACGCAGGAATGGAACACTCGACGAGTTACTAGTGCCATATATTAGGTTGTTACAAAAATAATCGCCGCTCCAAGGTCTGGAAGGCTTCTGAAATCGGCCATTATTTTTGTAATAACCTAATACTACGTATTCTGTTTTGGTCTGGAGACAAGTTCTCTCGCACTTGTACTTCCTGCTCGTCAAGTTTTCTTGCACGCGCACGGTCCGTCTACAATTGTCTACTTACATACATTTTTTCCAATTGGCAGTGCCAGTGGTCGTTAATGCGTTAATGATTTTAGGATATCATTTAATGAATAGAAGGAACGGTGGAATTGTTTACCGTCACTTGAGCATTTACTTGACTTGTACGCTCCTAACGGACGTCATCATGCGGATGATTTTTGCTGAAGGAGCATTTTTTCTACGACGGGAATTCCCCACGATTACCATGATATTTTCGTACGACGTCGACATGACTAACAATTTTCCTGAAAGATTGTTCGTATTATGGCGTATGAAATGTATGTCTGGGAATTACTAGGTTTCATGAGAAAGAATAATTGTGTCGGTGGCATCACGTTTATTGCAGGAAAGACACACGGAATAGTACAATGCAGTTAGTATAATTACTATCTACGTGCCATTGTACTACGAGAGAATGAAAACGTCACAAGTAGTACGCGAGAGTTTAGAAAGAAAATACTTTTCAACATGTGGAATTCAGATCATTGCATTAGTATGTTTGTGTTGTGAATAGTATTGGCAAAACTTTTGCATATTCTAATACAAAATATATGAAAAATTAAAGATATTTGATTGGTATGTACTTGGCGGAACAAATACGCGAGTAAATCGTGGAACAAGAAAAAAAAGGAAAACAGTAAAAACAAAAAATCGACTATATTATTAGCATAAGATGAGAGACGAAGAGAAACGTGAGCAAGAAAATATATGAAACGATAAGGGAATTAACAGGTAACTCATAAAATAACAAACAAAATTATACCCAATAAAATAATAAAGTAGATTGAAAGAGATATATTTTATGTTGATAAGCAGTATATGGCATTAGTCTTTAGTGCGACGTGACCGTGACCAGGCGTTTGTTTTAGGCGCTTAGTTGGAAGACTTCATGAACGATTCATTGAACCAATAGAGCTCTGTTGCTCACCTGCTTCATTTCAAAGCACTTCACATATTTGAATGATTGTCTGAATATTTTTCTCCAAATTCTGCAGGTGCACTTTAATTTTTGCTAGTTGAGGTTTACATGCGTGCAGGATTAAAATTGTTAATGAGTGTTTTATTATAACAACCGTCGATTAACTTCGTAGAAGCTACTGGATCTTAATGAGTTCGATCAATTAATTTATTGACTTCAAGTGAAATTACACCTTCACTTACGTCTTTGATTACATCTTTAACAGAATTCCTATGCATTTCTGGCTTTAAGAGAATCCGAATTCTATGACTATTCGATTCCTTTGAGCCGTATTTTTAGTGACTTTCCTCAGAAAATGAGTCTTTTCGTCTGCCTCATTTTGTTCAGTTGTGCCGGAATTCTGCTAATCGTCGTACTCGTTGGGTACATGGTGCTTTACACATAACATCTGCAGGTCAGCAAAGTACTACGCAATTTAATCATAAAACGTGTCCACAAAAGATGCTATTAATTCTTTGGTTTTTATTTTTGAACATTTCTCGGTGTGTCACTTAAAGAAACATAGTTTCTTAATGACATTCTAGAGTAACTGACATGATTTTAATGTAAAATTCTCGGTCGGCGGAGAGTGCTTTCATGGTTACGATTGATGTCTTTTATTGAAGGAGAATTAGATTATGAAAATTACGCATGCGTTAGGGAATTTCATCAAAATTCGTTCTTTTCGGTGGGGCCTTCATGACGTCGTGCTACAAGATTAATTTTCAAGATTAGCCAAACACTGCAATTTTACATACGTCGAAAGAACATATTTTGTTAAGAATTTGTGAAGTAAAATGTTCGCTGAAATATTGCAATTTCATTTAAAAGTTGTGATGGATGCTGTATTTTCTTTTTGGTCGAGGTGGAATATCGTTAAATTTGATGGGGAAGAACATATTTTTGAGATTTTTAATGTATAGTGTGGTTAAGCGTCAATCTGGGGCTGCTTCCGCTGATAGAAATTGTATTTTGTCAATTATAAACTTAATAAGTTTTGTGAAATATTTTGTAAACTTATTGCATAAAAGAAAATGAGAATATACATCGCACTGTATTACGAAAATAACAAAGTAATTGAAGATGGGTCTGAAAAAAAACACGAGTGTGTACGGTTGTACAAACTTGCAATCAAAGAGTATTGGAAACAGTTCAAAGTTACATTTATGCCGTATGAACTATGGCTTGAGCATGTAAATAAAGAGCATGAAGAACTAGAGCTTTACAGGTAGAAGTAAATTTCATACGCAGTTATAGACAGACGCACAGCCATGCCCCGCCCTCGCCAGGTTCATCACGTTACAGTAGGGAACCCACGATCCATTGTGTGCTGTGTTGCATGATCGGAGTCGCGTGATGTTGATGTTCATCGTTCGATATTCAGTGCTGCAGGGCATCAATTTGGGGGCACATCTCAAAATTCAGGAAATTAGACTTTGTCAATAATAAATTGTTATTGTCTGCAGAAATTTAATGAAATGTTCTGGGAACTAAATGTAAACAAGAAGGCGATAGTACGTCATTTCAGTGCGTGCACCGAAAGAAAAAATAATTTTATTCGATTTTTAGCTCCCGACTAAAATTTGAAATCGTCAGAACCGTTCGAATGTTGCTAATTTAAAATATATTTTTGTATTATGTTCCTGTTGATGAATACCATCATTGCACTACTAAAACTATGTGGTTATTTGGGTTCATTGTAATGGTAAAATATTGGTGCGCCTTTTTAGGGTTGAATGTCGTTTTGTCTTAAAACTTAAACGCACTTATGTGTGTCCCAGGCAATTTATATTTGTTAAATGAAGGTATGAAACGAAAGGTGTCAGTTTTATTACGCTAACATCTCGTACAGCGAATGTTGGTGTGCTCATATTATATTATTTGTTGTGTAATGGGAGTTCCCCTTGTTAACACATTGACTGCAACTCCCAAATTAGTGTTTATGTATAACAAAGGTCCTGTGTATCATATCTGGTACACATTGCGATCAAATTGTTAAAAAGTTGAATACTTGCATGCACAGAAATCTATTCGTGGTTGAATATTCAACATTCTCTAAACCCACTGAAATACCTTTTCTCTTTTCTAAAAGATCCACTCTCGCGCGATCGCATGAAAATTCTGACATGTTCGTGAAAAATACTTCTGAATCTCAGTTTGACGAATGGCGCAAGAGTCAATAGGTCAATGACTGTCTAGGGTCAGAATTGATTGAAATTTCAGTCTCTAGGCCACACGGCTCACCCAAATTCCAGTCTGTTTTTTTTGCGATGCTGAATTCCTTTATCTATAAGAATTTCACTTACATACAGTGTATCTTAAAGAGCCTTGTCTTACGTGAGAAGAGTTTGGGTAAAGAGTAGCACGCTATGAATTTGTTCAAACCGATGTCCTATGTCGTATGTATGAATTTAACTCTTGCATTAAAGTTATTGGGTAAATTTGGTCTCTTTGTTGCGTGAAACCGTTCAAACAATTTCAGCAATTTTTCCCAGTTCAGACGCCACTCTAAGGTACGCTCTTGGTTAGCGAAATTGTTGTTAAAAGGGGTGTGAGTTTTACTGGTCTTAAATATTTGAATTGGTGCGAAAATATGTTGAATTAAGGTCATTTTAGAGTTCAGATAAAAGAAATTATGGTTGTTAGTAAAAACTTGAATAAAATTTATTTTTCCAGTATAGGTACTGGTATAACTAAGGGAGGCAATATCCATTGCCAGATGTTCCCGTTATCGGGTTTTGGCTTTTATTTCCGTCTGCTTATTTGTTTACTTTCTCATCACTAACAACTTATAGGTACTCCGTGGTATAGGTGGAAGCATAGGCATTTACAGTTGTTTATCTGCGCCTAAGAATATATGAAATATCGGTAGGCTTACTATTATATTATTAGTCTATGCCCATCCACTACATTTTTATAGATACAATAGATTTTTCAAATAAATTTGAACATGAATGGGACTCTGAAGTTGTTCGTGAAGCATTTTTGCTCCCCTAGATCTAAACTTCTATATATTCCTTCGAAAAACTTGTTATTATTCGTCGAACAAAAAGTGCTCTGAATTCAATTTTCAACACAAAAATGTAATTTCAGATCTGAGGAACTGAAAGATTTTCTCTCAAGCTACGCAATTGTTACATTGATTTTTGCTACACCTTGTGAATGCCACTTATTCTCTAACATATTTTGTGTGAATAAATACAGTCTTAATCCAACATGTGGAAATTTGGAATGAATGAATGCAGTCTTAAAACAACATGCAGTAATTTCTCAAGATTTTGATCATTGTGAGCGTCTAAAGTTGCCTTCCACTAGGTAATTCACCAATGTTCAAAGCAAGTAATAAACTTACTCGTTCAATCATTACTATTTTTCCTACTATTATTGCTGAATTAGATTTCATACTAACTATTTTTATAATTAGTTTTTAATATTCTGAGCACAAGTGTATGGATTGTTATCATTACTACCAGGAAGTACATAGTTTGAAGTAATTCTCTTTTCTTGCCTAAGTAAAATTAGAAGCCACGCTTTACTCCTCAGAATTCTTGATGACAGCCATCACTCACTCAGCATTATAGAATTGCGTAAGAAATTTCCAAAAACATTTACGTACCACGAGAAGCTAAAATCAAATGAATATATTTCCCTAAGCATACAACTATTAACCATAAATTTATACAATCATAAAAATATTATTCGTGGTTATTTCAGTCATAATTTATGCATGCAAATCTCCCGCTTTCATCTATGCACAAGGTGGAAGCATGCATTTCTCTCAGCACGACCCATAATGCACTAAGTGAAAATTAACCTTCCGTCGGGCGCAACTGATCTGACAGGCTGTTACTTTAATTTTGCTAAGCGCTTGCAAACTTGCGCCTAACGGAAGTTTGAACAAGGTTTCGACATTAAAGCACCACTTGACAAGAGGCAGCTACAGCGCAACACGCCCCCGTATCCTCCATCACTAAACGTCACTTGACCGCGTCACGTCTCCGAGCTCTGACGCCTAGTCGGTCTATTTAACGAGCGTAGTCGGTGTGACATCGAGTCACTTGCCCTGCAGGCCGTTACAGGCTGCTACGGTCTGCTTTGCAGGCTGCTACGGTCTGTTTTGCTTGCAGGCTGCTACGGTCGGTTTTGCAGGCTGCTACGGTCTGTTTTGCTTGCAGGCTGCTACGGTCTGTTTTGCTTGCAGGCTGCTACGGTCTGTTTTGCTTGCAGGCTGTTACGGTCTGTTTTGCTTGCAGGCTGTTACGGTCTGTTTTTCTTGCAGGCTGCTACGGTCTGTTTTGCTTGCAGGCTGTTACGGTCTGTTTTACAGGCTGTTACAATCTGTTTTACAGGCTGTTACAATCTGTTTTACAGGCTGTTACAATCTGTTTTACAGGGTGCTAATGGCTGTTTTGCAGGCTGATACGGTTCCGCAGTGTAGGCTGGTAGAATTATGACTTAACGTGTTATGAATTTTCTTACTAAAACATTTTATTGTGAATGTGAATCCTGTTCAAGCTGAAGTCGTAGTACTCTAATATTTTCCTCTAAGTGATAATTGTAGTTTAAGCAATAAATAAATCGTAAAATTGTATTTTATCAATAAAGTATCAATAACATTGGTTTGATGAAACTATTTTAGAGGAAATCAATCAATAATATGTATATTGCAGTCATATTTTACCGATAGGTACTTTCATGAGGCTGTGAAAGGGTTCAAAGAATATATTTAACTAAAATCAGGTTTTGAAAAAATCAGTACATGGGATCTGTAAAAGTTGCATTAACAATTAACAGCAAGAGTTGCGGTAACAGTTAACAGCAAGAGTTGCGGTAACAGTTAACAGCAAGAGTTGCGGTAACAGTTAACAGCAAGAGTTGCGGTAACAGTTAACAGCAAGAGTTGCGGTAACAGTTAATAGCAAGAGTTGCTAATAAAGGGCGTGTCTTTATTGACACGGTGTGTCTTTATTGACTTTGTATGTTTTTTTTATTATTTAACGTCAACAGCATCATTTTTTTAAGCACTGAATGCTAATATGATAGGCTTTTGATATGTTTTTGATATGCCAGAGTGAAAATGCTTCCATAATTTTTTTACAAGGCTTATTTAATTGAAGATTTTATTTTATTTTCCTAACGATCCTAAATGTCATGAATAACAATATTAGGTTTTTATCAAAACCTTGAATAAAAAGTTATTCAGCGAGCGCCCACACCAAGCGTGAATGTATAAAAACTATTATTTTATTATTTGGATCAGATGATAGAAATATGGTGCGATAAATTTGTGCAGTATTATCAAGTAGGCGTAATATACTTCATTAAATTGCTTAGATCGTGTACCCTTCAATAAAATAACCTCAACAGCGAGTAAATGTGTGTCTTCTGAATTTTTGTTTTTTATTTCAGAATACAATACAAGGATTCTTTAATTAAAGGGCACTTTGAGACTCGACACGACTTAGTTTTACTGATTACATTACAGTGGCGTTTATTGAACTCATTGGAACGATGCTTATTGCACACATTACAGTGGGGCTTACTGACCACATTACAATGGTGATCATTGAACACATTATAGTATTGATCTTTGAAACACGTTACAGTGTTTATCATTGAACACATCGGATGACGCTTATTGAACACTTTACAGTGTTCGATCGCACGAAAAAAGAATTTGAGAGGTAACTCAGAGGAACAAAATGCATTACACATTCTACCGATGTCAAATAATGAGGTCATACTCGTTAGTTAACGCCATGCAGTACTAATTGTGTGCCTATTACATCGCTTTTCAGTTTGAAGTGATTATGAACTATGAAGATGGATTTCTTCATAAAAGTGTTTATATTTTACCTCAACTAAATGACAACTATTGTGAAACGAATCGTACTGCTAATGGTAAATATGTGACTTTTTGTGTTAAGAACAACAACGAACGCATTGATTTTCTTAAACTAACCGATCAACTGCTAGGAATTAATTTGACACTTATTAATCAGTGCTGAATGAAACAATGGATTTTTTTAGAGAACCTCCTTGGAGTAATAAGCTACCTGTGTTCCTGCAAAACGCAAGAGTACTCCTTCAGACTTCCGTGTTGCCTTTTCAACGCCGCACCAGAAACAATTTTTTACAGTTTTCACGATCAAGAAGCTTTAAAATAAGTAAAAGTTTCCGATACATCGTACCGCCTGAAAGAAGCTACTGGTATGATGGATCCGAGTTTCATGCAGATGAGAGCCTGGTTGAGACGCTTCAAGGGAATCAAGAGCTCTTAGACGGGGATGAAACTCCTCCTCCTCCTTACGACGCTGTTGCTTCTTCGGGAAACTCTTACATGCGCCCTAAAGTAAGTCGCATACGAAACCAAAGTCCACATAGAAATTTGGTGCCTCTTCGAAAAGCCCCTGCAGTGCCAAGTGGCCTATCACATACTGGCAGGCGGTCTCATTTGCGAGCTCGGCGAGGTAAACGTTCAGCAAATAGAGCGAAATGTGAAAATAAATGCGGGTTGACTCGAAGGACCAATCCTATAAACGGAGGAAATTATTTTGGAAGTATTAGGAAAAATGCTAAATGCCATCTGTTGAATTTTAAAGGAAATCCCTCGAGCAGGGATAGAAATTTTACAAATTGTGATAACAGTGCTACGGATGAAGTTATGTTTATTACCGAGAAGAAAAATACTGCAGCTTCCAAAGACATTTCTTCAGCCGCATATAAAACTTATTCTAATGCTTTCAAAAATCTTTCGAATAGAAGCCACTGTTCATCCAGAAAAATGAAACCTAAACTAGACGAGGACGAGGAAATTATTCAGAAGTCATCTTCCTCGAGAGGCAGTCTTGGTTGCCGTAAATCTGAGAGATTCTGCGAAAAAAAGTCCGGGAAAATCTGCTTCGACAGCGCTTCTAAAATCAAAGAAAATTCAAGCTCATGCAAGAATGAAACGTCTGAGAACAATGATTTCATTCCTTTTTTAGAGCCTGTCACTTTGAAAGGAGGAAGTGAACTTTTTCCTCCATCTGTTTGCTCTCCGCAGGCTAGTGATGTTTTGTTTTTAATGGAAGATTCTCCAGGAAAATTATTGTGCCAAAGACCTTCTAATGAGCCTTTCAGTAGAAAAAGTCTTTCAGAAGAAAGCGGAGTTCTTTTCCGAAACAGTGAAGAAGTTTTTCGTCGTGATAATCATTTTCTAAAGGAAGGTAATCTTCACAACGCGGTCAAGTGTTGTCCAAACATGTCTTTTAAATTACATATGAATTACTTCGGCCAGGAAAATAACTGTTTAGCAACGAATAAAGAACTCCAAGTAAATTTTGATACTCGGGACCCAGATGACAAAAAACCCTGCGTTACTATAAAAAAGGACATCTTGAATGAAAGGAAACGATTTGGAGTTGCGTCTGAAAATATCTTTACTGCTGAAAATACTTGTCTAAATTGTGAAAGCTATAGCGGGCATAAAGTGATCCAGTGCGAAACTGATGGAAAATTATTTGAGAGGAGCCAAAGCCGTGTTCAGAACGATCAAATTTTCTCTGAGGGATCAAATAAAGATTTTGGTCTATATCGAAGTCCTAGTAGCAGATGCATTTTAAATTCTGGAAGTGCTTACGGTGCTGACGACAGCAAAGTGAGAGTATCGGACTACAATGCAAGTCATTTTGACGACCAGAAAGCTTTACTATCACGTAATTTCTCGCGTATTGACAGTCGTAATAATAATTCCCAATTGGCTAGGCCTTTCTTTTGCATAGAGTTTTCTCCTCAAAGTCGAGTTAGGGCTTCGGCAGAAAATTGGAAAAGTGATGGAATTCAAGGAACAAATGAAGCATATTCCAGAAACTCACTCGGAGACGAATTTTCGGTTCATTTTGACGGAACTGAGAAAGAGGAAAACACACGTAAGCAAAAAGTATTTGAAAAAGAATATTCTGGAACCCAAATTTTCGATGGGAACCAAATTGAAAGTGATGAAGAGGGTGAGACCAATAATGAAATGGACCTTCTGTGCTCGAGGAATTCACCTGCTGATGATTCTGTTCGTGAATATTTTGACTGCCTTGCATTATCGGGCGGCATCTCTGGAATTGCAAGTACGGATTTGAATATCATGTACTGTGAGATCTGCTCAATAATCTTCAGCCTTCATAGCGATGCTTCTGCACAGATTTGTTTGTGTCTTGTCTTACAACTAAAGAATAAGCGCAAATAAAAGTTTATGTACTTTTAACCTACAAAGCTGTTCAATATTCACTTACATTTTGTACGATGCACAATCGAAATTATGATCGTTCATTCATGATATTTTTAGATGAGTTAAAACGTTGAAGTCATATTCTTAAATGGAAGTAGTATGCGTTGATGTATTTTATCGGACATATATATCTTGCCCTTCCCTTTAAAAACCGGTATAGTTTGTGCGTTGCCTGCTGCCATTTATTTGGAAAATAAATTTTACGAAATAAATTATTCCCAGAATAAGTTTTTTCAATGTTGTATTGATTTTTAATATCATATTTTTAAAACCTTTTTGCGTAATGTAATTTACACTCACAGAACATCTACGAACTAATTAAAGAAAATACAATTATATTATTCCTTATGTTTCACATTTCAATGTTTGTTTTAATGAATTAGGCATTGGTTGAAGGGGCTTTAAAACTTTCATATGTTTATTTTTCAATCGTTTAGGTTTAAATATCAAATTTTTTGTATTCTTTTTTATGATCACACAATTCATTCATCTTACAATTCGTGCTGTCAAAACTTGTATTGTTTCTATGAATTAAGTTGTATTTTCGATGATAGTTGTTTTAGTAATACTCTTGCGTTACATTTCTAAGCCTCAAATTCTTTCATGGCTCAATACACTCCGTGTCGTTCTCTTTGACGTGCCTCTACTTTTTGAGACTTTTATATTTATTTTGTGGACTCTTATCCCAATTTTACAGTTATTGCTAGCCGTCAATTTTCCACAACTTCCATGCCAGTATTGAAGTGTATGAAAACCTAAGCATTTGCTAATACAATGTAGTAAATATGCTGTAGGACTCCACTTTTCATTCTAACAATTAAGAAGTACGTTAGGAGAAAAAACATTCCTTGGAGGGTTGAACAGTTATACCAATTCTCCAAGGTTTAAGTAGGCGAGGGAATGTATACGAATGTACTCCTGCATTATCATCAGCGTTGGTGGGGAAGGGTCTTTCAAAATGAACATTCTCACAACCGATAACTCAGAAGCAGTTAACATATTGCCTAGTCTAAGTTAGAAAACTTCACACTCTTCAGTTTAACCCCATAATCTTCGAAACTTCTTCTCTCAATAAATTGTTATAGTAAGTTTGTCCCCAAACGTTATTAACTTAGCTCAAATGAACCAGTAAATACTCCAATGAGTTCGTTGCCGTTTTAAAATACCTGATACTCCTCTTACAGGATGTACACATTAGAAAACCATGGTTTCACACACGCACTATTGTTGGCTCTACAAATCTTCCCTACATTGTATAATGTTGCATCTGCTCCGTCCAAACATATCCAATGGGTTCCGTACTGCATCTTCATCTAACCTATCACACAGTCTCTCAAAATTCATGAAGGCTGGAAGTGCATTTCTATGCTTGTCAAACGAAGGATGAACTTTTTTAAAGCCTACTTCGTCTGTACGTATCCGATGGTTTCTGTATCTAGACTATCACATGCTCTTTTATGATTTATGACGACCGATAATGCACTTCTATGCCTGTTAAACGATGGATGAAACTTAACAATGCCTAGTTAAAAGACGTGTAAAACAACGAACTGTTATTTTTTTTACAGTGCGTGACCGCAGCCGCGTCGGAACTCGCATGACGCTCCCAATGCCTTCCTCCTCGTTGTCTTCGTCTGCAGTGTCCTCGTCACAAACGTCATCTGGGTGAGACTGGGCAGCTGCAGCTTGTTGGGTACTGAGAGTCTGTCCTGGATACCTGGGAGCTCCGTCCTGAGTACTGGGAGACCTGGGTGCTTAGACCGTTTAGGTCTTGTTTCATCTTGAGGTCTTTGATGTCTGAATCTCATAATAAATTCTGAAGTTCTAAATCTAGATGAGAGACTGCTGACTTTATAGGCAGAGATTTTAGGTAACAATTCTAGAAATAAATGGAATATACTTAAGGAATGTACGCACAGTTGTTCATATGTGAAACCAAGACAACACTACGTGAATGCCTTGACAAGACTAAGTTAAGAAAGCCCTATTTACACAATGCAAGTTCGAATGTGAACATGAGACGTTGGAGAGTCATTACACAACACAAGTTTATGAGGGTGCACATTCAATGGAGTTCATAAAAATTATTTGTTGGTCAAATGATGCTTGCCGTAATAGTACTTGAATTAGCTTTACCTTAAGAGTTGTTATATGATAAAATGGATTTGCAGAGCTGTTTTTAGAAACATAGCTCCACACACGTAACACTCTGAAAGATTGTTTTAAGAATTAAATTAATTGTAATCGAAAGTATGTGATACCTAGAAAGACTGCAGATGGAGTATTGATACTTGAAAATACAGTGCTAGGAGATAAAACATAGAACAATATGGTACTAAATGTATACACAAGTTGCGTTTGATAAGCTGTTACATATTTGAAAAGATGGTAGGAGAGGTACTTTGAAAGGTGGTAGATTTATTTAAACTAAATGGTATCTGAAATAATATTGGTATTAAGTGTCATTTAGAGAAATAATATTTTTAGAACTCATCTTCGAACTAATGATTCTGACATCATAAGGAATGGATAAGATTTTACATCGCTGAAACTGTCAACAAGCTAAGTAAGAAATTATTCCTCATCAGCTTTTATGAAAAAGTGTTGAAACGCACTTGTGAAGTTTTAAGATCCGTTATATTCAATTTTATTGCTATGATTCAAAATGAGAGTTCGAGTTAAAACAATCAGAGGGCATGTTGGGGCGAAAAAACGTGTGATTGTTTATGTGCAAATTTTATTTTAAGATGTTAGAGGTTCCTGCGTTTGTGTTAGTAGTGACTGAAAGTAATTTTAAATGGTCTTGACAACAATTCTTTAACAACCATATTTCTACTATATTTGTTTAATTTCTATATATTTAACAGCAATTCTCAGCAGAGTTACAAGTACTGTCACTTTATGATAAATTTATTTCATTCCTATGAACAAAGCCTCAGATCGCAGCTCACGAGCGAATTTTTATGATAGATGGAAAAAAAGAACGGAAAGTCTATACACGTCATCGGAATTTCTTTTTTACCAGGAAAATCATCTAAAAAGGCTGAAGACAAGATTGGATGTCTCGGTAAGGAAGTTATTGGTGATAATTCGAGCTTTCTTTGGCAGCCTTTATGAGAGCTTGCACGTCGCATGTATCGAACTCTCCAGTTATGCGACCTTGAGGACCACGTACTGAGTGGGTGTCATCTTTCATTTAAATTGGCTCTCTAGATCCATGCCTGTAGTAATATTCACATTCCCATTACCAATCGAAATGCGTATTTAAATTGCTCACCAATAGTGTTGTAAGCTCCTATAAAACTTGTACGAGTTTATTTAAAAATATTCAGTTAAGAGGAAGTTCATTTTGCTGCCTCTTATAATACGAAAGTCAGCTAAAACGGCCACCCAAAGGGAAAATGCCAGCATAGACTGTTTTTCAAACTGTTTTTTCAATGAACAATTTTTGTCAGACAGCTTTTCTCCGTTACTGAATCTAAATTTGTGTTGATGTGTCTGTTTTAATTTTTGGTTGAGCGTAATTCAAAGCCAATTTAATCGTTAAAATTTAGTGGATAGAGTGGCGGTAACAAAGATCTGTTAACAAATTTCGCTTTGATCGTACAAAAGAAATGTTGGATAAAAGGAACATGCCCAAACAAATGAGCTAAAGATCGTTAAAAATGTTTCTTTGGCTCTGAAACAGAATGTGATTATCGTACAGACCGGAAGGTGTGAAAGTTATGGTTTAAACAGACGTAGTATTCAGGCAATCGTTCGATGTTCAAAATATTTGAACATTAACAAAACGATTGGTGAAACCATGAACTTCAAAAATTATATAAATTAACAATTGCTAACGTGAGCGTTGTTTCAGTTTTTATGGTTTTAGTTTCTTCCTATAGGTAGTTAACTAATTTTTGTCACATTCCTGCTGAAATATTTGGGATGATTGAATTGCGTGACTTGGGCTACCTCCTTGTTCCGTGTGCTGGAGCTTCCCTTCACAACTTGAAAGGAGAATATTTAGATCCAAAGATATTTAGATCCAAAGATTGTTGTGGAACATGAACCCAAGATTGCAAAAGTGGCATAGCATTAGAATAGGAGCAATCAATGACGTTGGCATTAATTATATCAGGGCTCATTACGAATGATTGTTCCACAGAATTACTAAGGCTTTCTTTCGGCTGTTGTATGTGCAGTGAAATAAATGTAAGAATGTGATTGAAAAAATTCTACACACCCTAGCATGTTCATTTTTGAGGACGAGGTTCCCGAAGTGTCTTAGTTATATGTATGAATAATTAAATATGAATTTTATAAAAAAATTGCTTTCAAATCGAAACTTTTCAATAAGCATATGTCCATGAGCTTAGAAGTCGTTTATCTGGACTTAAAGGTACAGTATTTAATTCACAAAGGATAACATTCAGACATCAACGACCTCTTTAAAATGTATATTTTGAGATCAAGCTTGTACAAATTGTGTAGTGAAAGGAAATTAGTGAGCTTAGAACGCTGTAAAAAATGAAGATGAAGCTTCAGCTACTGAAAAAGAGGATCCCATGAAACTTATCGGGATCAGGAACATCTTCTCAAGTATTCTGCCAACTTGAGATCAACTTCTTGCTTTAGTGACGGAGCTTCTACAGGGAGATTTAGAACGGGACTAGCGTGGGTCAAGTTAACAATTATTTGAAGAAACTTGTGTGGTGAGCTGCTATGAAATTACACTTCTTACATTAATTAGTTGCCATAGGAGTCCAGTTCTCCCCGTAGGTCGTCATAGACCTAAACTTCACGTCTTAGTTTGCCATGGAACTACACTTCACGCTATATTGTGCAATAAAATCACATTTTGCATTTTAAGCAACTCGAAAAATTTCTTCGCCATAGTCATCCAATATAAAATTTGCCATCATACCTGCTATTCTCTAAGCATGGTCATTTAATCATATTAGAGGATATTATCATGCATAAAAATAACCGCTATTAACATTTAATGGTCGTGGATAAAGAATAAACTAGTAGTATACTTCGAGCAGTAAGTCTTTTCGCGAGTTTTATTTTAATTAGGATATTCTGAGACTGAAAATTAGAATATGTTTGTATCATGTACGTTTTTAGTAGTTCTGCTATCTCAACATACGATACAGTAATTCCGAGAACGTTATGAATTTTGAACTAACATTTGACCGTACATCCAGGTCCAAACGTGCAAATTGGTAAAAGTTAGATGTGGGAGTTGCACAGCATGAAAATTCTTGGTATGTAATATATAGCGTGCATCTGTTACATCTTTAACTATCTCTTTAGAAAAAATGTCATTTTGTTTCATGAAAGTTTGCTATTTATTAACACCTTTGCGTACACCCAATGATTAGAGATCCTGTGAAAGGGTACTGACAGAATGGCTATAGCTGTCGTTATGCGCGAAAGTGTTAAATTATTATTCTGCAGCGTGTATTTCGATTTATGTCCCTGATTTTTTCTGAACGAGAGAAAAATTAGAAATCCTTGCATGACTAGTTCACAAAAGTTTCCTGATTATCAAATCGTCATTGTGCAGTCCCTCGTGTTCGAGTAGTGCAGTGGGGTCTGACACGCAGAGCCAGCGGGGCAGCGACGGTGGGCAGGCACACGAAGTGGGCTCCAAGGGCGAGTCTCCAGCGCCCACCGTCACCCAGCACCCAGACGACGTGGCGTCTGTGCTCAAGGCACCCTCTGAGGCACCGTCGGGGGTGTCGACTCTTGCAGGTGAGGGGGTGTCTGTCGTGAGTGTAATTATCACCTAACCGTAGAACAGTGATCTGGGGCGATTTTTTCTCGAGTTCCTACGATTTCCACGCTTCTGAAATGGAATACCTTTCTACGGTTAAAGTGTACGTGTTTCTAACCGTGTTCATTCATAGTTATTGCTAAAGAATTCGTGCTTCAACCTTGTCGGTGTTGAAGTATGGCAAAAGGTGTCCGTGTTTCCACCATGTTTGTATTTAACAACGGCTGAAGTGTCAGTGGTTTTAACTTTAAAAGGGAAATCATGAAAATGGTTAGGATCAAACTCAATTTGTACATAAATTAAAGACTTCTAAATGCACGTGATTATTTCTATTTAACCAAGCAACGATAAAACATTCTGGAAAGAAAAATTAAACTGTTTTAAACATTCAAACTATTGAGAGTTCTTAGTTTTCATTTTTCCACTCCAATCTTTCATTCAACAAGGAAGCAAATGAATTCATTACTCGGTTATCATTAACTCCTGACACTTGTGCTTTGAATTTGACTTCAATATTCAATATAATCATTAGCAACTTGATGCAAAACGGCGTTTAACAAACGACGAGCCACACGACGGCGGTGGGCGAGACTAACCAATTAGAGGTACAGGAACATCAAAGGAATGAATGCAGGAGTGCAATAGAGAATTTGTGCTCGGCCATTCTATCGAAAATTGAACAAATTGAGACCAAATAATTTCTTAGTCTCTTGATTAAACACATCTGCCTCGCTGAGCCGGAACAATTAAAACTTCCATTTTATCGCAGGGGAAAATTAATTTAATGTACGTTTCTATCCAGTGATTATTCATTCAACATGGAAGTTTAAAAGATAGTTTTACAATGGAACTAAATTGTTGTTGAAATACACAAAGGTAATATCTTTTTCAATATTGTTTTTCGATACGTTTTCTTAAATACTGTTACGGTTAAAATATTACGCTTCTTTTGTTTTTCGAGCAGAATAACGAATGAAGAGAAATAAAATAAATGCAGACGAGTCATTAGTATTCCAGTGGGTGATTTATCTAGGAATTATAATCATAGTTTTCATTAGAATTCATGGCTTAACTACGGTATGGTCTACTCGCTATCACCACTCAAATTGAAAGTCATCATGAACTGTTTGTCTCAGACTCGGTTAGCCGCACAGTTTTTTGTTTTGAGATTGAATAGCGATTTGGAAACTGATGACAGTTTAAAAACACTCTACATGAACTTCTTTGTTAACCTGAGCACCAGTTTTACTGAACACTTCATTCCAGTGAGCTAAGTTCATAACCCAGAGCCTGGTATTTAAATGTTGTGACCTAAAATGTGAATCCCAGTAATAAATTGAATACAACTAATGTAGAGTACGTACTTGCTCTGTGTACACCATGTGGAGGTTGACTGAAGACAAATATCGAACTTTTTGAATCTGAATATTTTTCGTACTTTCTTTTTAGTAAATTTCCTGATCATGGTTGTCTATAAAAATAAAAATAAATACTAAGCATTACTAGGAATCAACCCGAATATATGATTAGCTCCCGTTTCTTGCAGTCGTTTAAGAATGAATTGAAATGTTTGAAACTTTAATATCTCAACGTGGAAGCATAACTGATCATAACTGATCTGTGCCTGAAGTAGAAGCTTTAGATCAGAGGTGGCCAACCTTTTGCATATCATGCGCCACTTGCCCTATAATATAAGATCAGATGCGCCAATTTTACGCAAAATCATGGTCTAGATGGACAAAAATATGCTAAGTAATTGACTTATTATAATTATTCCCACGTAACGAGTGCTGCTCGTGTGTTAGTGACTTGATGATTGTGTTGGATTATGTTTAGTAAAGTAAAATTCATGAGAGGATTATGATGCGCCAAAATAACAAATGATATCAAAAATAATTAAATCATGAAAAATAACGTCGTTGGTTCAATTACGGGCTTCTTTAGCCAAATATGAGATTTGATCCATGGGTTACATTATCTTTTGAGAGCACTTTATTTTTAAAACATAACGTTTAATTGATGGAATTTTGGTAGTATAATGTAAAAAACACATCAATTCTAGGTCGAATTTTGGTTACTGTATTGTGCACGTTTAATATCATATGGTTTTAGTTTTTTGTTGGTAATTTATATGACTCGAGAAATTTTTCAGTTTTGTGTTTGCAGTTTCGAAACTGCAACAAATTTCATACGTTGGATCATCTCTGGCAAGTCTAAAGGAAAAATTATCATTCGGAGGAAACTTCTTCCAACACAAAAAATGAAAATTTCCTCCTGGAAAATTTGTTGATTGATTTCAAATTTAATTGATTGTCAAGTATAATCAAGGCTTTTGTAATAAACTCGATGAAAGTTGTTTTAAAATAGGTTTGATAAGTTAAATATGTAAATTTTAACGTGTTTAGAGACGGTGTATGGCAACCGGAAAAATGATAATGAAGTTTACAATTTATTAATGTGGTATTTTAATGTAATGGAAAGTTATGCGCACCCGGGGGAAAAAATGTCTTAATGATCCAACAAAAATGACAAAATATGTAGTAAATGCACAGCGAAATGAACAGCGAAATGAACAGCGAAATGAACAGCGAAATGAACAGCGAAATGAACAGCGAAATGAACAGCGAAAGGAACAGCGAAAGGAACAGCGAAAGGAACAGCGAAGGGAACAGCGAAG